>JALIZH010026943.1:0-43388 GCA_030522465.1 Rhipicephalus appendiculatus
TCTGCTTTAGTACACATAAAAGAAAATTTTCGTCGCTCGTGGGGGTCGGCCATCTTTGGCCTCAGAACTGCGGGCCGGGTGGAAGGAACGACCACAATAGCTTCCGGCCTGTCTTTATTGCATCCTTGCGTGTCCGCTCGCCATCAGCCGTGATGCAACCAAACCCACAGCTCCTGTGCTGCCCGCGCCGATAGGTGATAACTGGTATCCAGGATATGTACAGTCGCGCTCAATATGACTTGCAACACGCTGTCTGTACCATAGGCGGAGAGTACGGGGGGGGGGGGGGGGGCTGGGGTGCTCGGGCCCCCCTTCGGGCTGCTTCATGGGGGGCAGAGCCCCCCCCTGGCGCTGGCCCACAGTATATTTTAAGAGCTTGGCTTATAGGCTCTCATCCACTGCCAACGGTCATTCTGTCTTGCAGCTATTTCATCAGGGACCATTTATGCCCACTCCTTTTCCTTTCAGGCTTTCAAAATTCGGATCATGGTGGGACAGTGACAAGTAGGGAGTCTGGCGCCGTGGTCCCATTGAGAACGAAGTCCCAGGATGACAAAATTTGCGACATTTGCACGGCTCTTGTTCAAAATAAGCCGGCATGTACACATCAAGAAAATGAAAGTTTTTTTTTTTATGTAGCAGACATCTGTTTATTGTCTTCTTATTACTTTCGATAAGTCTTCCTCTCTCTCTCTTTCTCGCTATATATATATATATATATATATATATATATATATATATATATATATATATATATATATATATATATATATATATATATATATATATATATACACGTGTATAGCGAGAGAGCGAATGAGGGAAAGCAAATCGGGTGCCCCCCCCCCCCTCCCCCCCCCCCCGGGAATATGAAAACTCTCCGCCTATGGTCTGTACTCAAAATGGCGCCCACACTGCAAATCGGCACCTACATAGAAAACAATTGTTGATCGAAACTCTCTCAATTAGCGGTACTTTGTGAACCAATTTAACGTTTGTCGGTGTCATTGTTCAGGCTTGGGGTCACTTTAACCACAGCCAGCGTGTTGCAACTCATTTTGAGCGCGACTGTATGCTTGGTCTAAACGCATGCGCGAGGATAAAAGAATTCGGTCTGTAGTGGCAAGCCAGATAAGCTAAAGCTGTTATCTCTCTCTCTCTCTATTTCTATTTATGTCGCGTTCGCAAGTACTGAAAAACACGTCCCCTTTGTTTTAACCTATACGAAGTACAGCGAGCGGTTTTTCTTTCATATATATACGCCACTCCGGGTTCCTGACAGCGCTGTGTGCCCGTGCTGCCTTTCGTACGTACAGCATTGTTCGCGGACGCTCTTCCGCGCATGCGCGGTGGAAAGGAGAACGCACGCTGGCCTATCTATTCCGTTTATCTGAGATGGCCCGACGAAAGGAAGATAACCGCGGTAAACATGCGCGACACCAGACGTCACTATCAGGCCTTCTGCTGGAAAAAGGCAGACGACAGCTGCAGAAGGACTGGAAGCGGTTTCCGCCAACAGATGGCGTTACCAATACAAAACCTTTCTTTGGCGTCATCATGGGGCGTCGCCATAATAGGGCACTATCACGTCGAAAGAAGCTAAACTTTAGCATAAGAAGGGTGACGTAGGTAACGAGACTGGGCGCGTATTGCGTGGAGTGATGAGTCGATGACAGCAATAATTCGCTGACGAATCGGCCCCGTCATGCGAGTCGCGTGCGGTGATATCGCGTACTACCTGGCCGCCATGTTCGAGCACTACGACAGCACTCTGAGCAGCAGCTTCTCCTACGTCATTTGCAATCGATTAACTGGCGACAGAGGAGTCTTTACTGGATTCAATATCTAATGTTATTGAGTTCCAACGAAACAGCGCAGAACATCAGTAACGTGTCCGGCTCTTGGCCATCAGCAATGAAAAATATGAAGTGCCGTGTGGTTGGTCGTGGTGCTACAATGTTAGCATTGTCCTGTGGCGTTTCAGGTTAAGATCTATCTGCTGAGGAGCGGCAATATCATTCATATTTGTGTCTATATAAACAGGGGGGGGGGGGGGGGGGGGTCAAAAGTTCGCAGGTCACTATCCCATGTGTTTCTATGGAAGCGTGGCCTGTGAACTTTTGACCAGCACTGTACATGTCATCCTGAATGTTTACGCACATGAAAGAAGGAAGGTCCAGAATGTCAGAAAACAACAATGACAACAACAAAATAATAATGACTCCAATTCATACCTTTGTTAGCTAACCAGTCATATAGCGCGCTCAGTGCAAAGGGCATCGGAACGTGTTTATTAAGCTTCAATTCTGCCCTTTTTTTTTTCTAAGTTTTCCAGCGGCCGTTGTTCAATCCTTTTGTGAAATGAGTGACTCATCGCTCCCTTCCGTACATGGACGGCGAAGTCACTGTAAGCCGAGTTTCCGAATACCGCCTTCGTCATATTGCTGCGAAACGCCCATTGGTCCTTCTGTGCCGTCGTTTCGCTTGGAAACGACCAGCAACGCCCTCTGTATATGTTTTTTTTTGTTAGGGGACACTAAAACAAGCACTTAATCAAGCTGTAGTAGCACACATGCGGTGATGTTCAGGACACTGCGGAATTTCGCCATTTCGTTCAAATTCTGTAATAGCGGCAATACGAGCCAATTAGGGGACTCAGGGTGGTACGGCGCGCCCTCTGCGTTAGTCAGAGTTGTCAAGATGGCGAATCAAATGGCCTGTCTGAGTATGGCGATATACAAAATGTCGCGTGCCTCAGAGCTATAGAAATGTCCAGGGCGCCACTTCTAGACGTGAGTGCAGACTTGGAAATGGAGCTCCGATGTCGAACCACATTCGCATAATTGTGGAACGTGCGAACGCCTGTTCATAATTCGTAAAATTTTGCGGTCGGGCTCTTCTAGTGATAAAGTTCACTACGTTAAGTCGATAAGGGGTAGAAAACTGCAGTCTGAACAGCTTTTAGTCTTTGTTTCGCGAACACAACAAAACGAGAATGCTTTGGTGCTAATGCATCTTCATACTGCTTTGTTTGAAGAAATGTGGCTCCCTCTATGTGTGTGAACCTCACTCATCCGCCCTTGCAGAACATGGCCTCAGAGATTTTCAGCGCAACTTCAGGACTGATATCATTTAGTCGCGGGAGATTTGAATCACGTAAAATATTTTTCAGCTCCTTCCTTCAATTAACCGATTTCTGACGTGACAAGGTTATCTCCCTGGCGCGTAAGCCAAACGTTGCGAGCTTTTTTAATAGCATCCAAAGTGTTTGATAAAGATCACGGCGCATGCAATCAAAGGGAAAACAACCCAAGGACGAGCAGGATAGTGTTTGTGTCTTTCTTGTTCCCGCTCATCCGGTGCATGTATGTGATATCTTTACGAGTAAAAGCACCACACCAGCTTGCCTGCCGGCAAACGTTGCCGAAGTGTGCAATGGTCTTAGGTTGATTCGGTGTCTCTTTCTAGTGTCCCCTACAAGCCTATTTGTTTATTGTTCTTGAGTCACGCGACGCGATCACGTGACTGTTGAGACGCAACGTGCTCCTCCTTACGTGCCTCTCCGCCCCTGCACGACGGTGGTTATAATGGTGGTGGTGCTTGCGGTGGTGGCGCGCCTCGCCGACCAATCACGAACCTTTGTGATCCATGGACTTCGTCTCGCCT
Organism: Rhipicephalus appendiculatus; assembly: GCA_030522465.1. Lineage (NCBI taxonomy): Eukaryota > Metazoa > Arthropoda > Arachnida > Ixodida > Ixodidae > Rhipicephalus > Rhipicephalus appendiculatus. Next base: position 3,667 of record JALIZH010026943.1, read on the forward strand.
CGGAGAGAGAAACCTGTGCCCGAGTGATATTATATAGGACCCTCGCAAGACTCTTTAGGAACGAAAAAAAAAAGAAAACAGAATATGCAGAAAAATACGAACAGTAAGTTTCTCTTTCTCTCTCAAACATTATTTTCCAGTGCGGAACGTTCAAAGAGCCGATGTGAATATTTGTTTGCCAATGAGAATTCTTCGTTGCTTTTTTTTTTACAAGTCTATCATTCTATTCTAGTAATTTATGTGAATTTGCATTGTCATTCCCTGCTTCTTTTCTTTTTATTTATTTTTTGGCGTTGGAACATTGCCACTTATAGTCACACCTCTTATAGGAGACAATCCTTACGAATGCACAATTAAAACCGCTACTGAACGCTTGTACTTATAAATATGCAACTATGCCGTGAGAAACGCAGTTATTATTATTATTATTATTATTATTATTATTATTATTATTATTATTATTATTATTATTATTATTATTATTAGCAGTCAAAAAGAATTTTTGTTGTTCGATGCCTCTTCAGAAACAGATGGTGTTGTTCCTCGTTAAATCTCACGTCTTTCTGAGCGGTTTTTTTATGCAAGTACTTTTAAAGTAACTCTTTTTTTTCTTCCTTTGCAGCTAATGGATAAGTTAGATTCTCACCTGCTCGTTATTAAACCAATCAAATCAGTTTTGCTGGAAGCGCTGAGGCGTACAACGTCCAACGACAGCTTTACTTTGTTTAGGCCACCGTAGTCTCCGCGAAAACGTTGTTAACACCACCTTAAGATGAATTCCAGTTATTTCTTTCCTTCTTTCTTTTTATTCTTATTCTTTGATTTCGTTCTCACGCTCTCGGGCTCGCTAGATATCCCGGAATGCGTTCAGGTCTCCCGGCAATAGTGCACGAATCATGCACGTCAACAACCACAGATCTCGCAATAGTATAACCGTTTAAAAATAGTTCGGCACAACGGACGACGAATGGTGTAGTACATTGCCCTTTCTGTAGATACCGCACCTTCGAAACCACGAAGCTGTTTCATACATTGTCATTGCCAGCATTTGTTTGTGAGTGGTTTATTTTGTTTCCACGACGGACGCTAGGCCTATAAAGAGATATGTTCGAATATTGCTCTCATGAGAGCAGTCATACAGCGCGAAAGACATGCATGCAAAGAAAATGCTTAGACACGCAAATACAGTGCTTGTGAGTGTCTTGTGCTTGGTGCGAAGGGGAACAGCTAACGCGCTTCCTTGTGAACGTGAGCCTCTGCTAAGTGCGAACTTCTGTCTTCTTCAAAGTCTTTCAGATCTTTTTTTTCTCTTTGACTGTGCAGTGTAGCTAATCGGGTTCATCTTGGGTTAAACTCTCTGCCTTCCTTTTATAACCGCTCTGTCTCTTTTTTCTCTCTCTCACTCCTTGCATTCATGTCTTTCGCGTTTCAAAAAAAAATTTTTTTTTGCCTCTGCTAAAACCGTAAATATTGTTGCTGATGTTTGCTCTTCGTTCGGTTGCTGTTTTCTTTGTGTGTGTATGTATAAATTGCAGGTTCGGTTAATAATGTCGCGACCTTTGTCACGATCTCATTTAATTATTGTTAAAGCTGAAATGTGATGAGATGTTACTGAAACTTGACAATTGTACAAATGTCGGGCGATAAGGTGAGAAGCCACGCGCTTCGTTATTGTGTGAACGAGTATATTGATCTCTAAAAAAATCTCTATATAAATTGCTGAATTGCATTCCGTTTTATTGAATTTACGTTAACCTCTGTATACGCTTTCTCTCGATACGCAATTGGGTGTCATGTATTGTTTCTGTCATGGCAACGCCTCCTTTGGGGACAAACGTGCCTGCATAATATGCAAGAATTTTTTGTTCCTTTTTATGCCGTGAGATTCCCGTCTAGTGCTCTGTCCCTGTTCGCTAAGTTGGTTCGACAACCTTGTTTCTTTTTTGCGCCTTAATTAAGGCCTCACGGGCAACGTGTACATCACATATGCATCTGTGCGGACCAACGGATTCACCGTAGACAATGAGTGCTTGTCCCGAAAAATGCGATTAGTGGTATACACGCGGGAATTTATAGTTGAGGGTTATGGCATATGTTCTACCGATGTTTAAGTCTTTCCCGAGGTAATGGAAGAAAGTTGAATGGGGTAAATACTGCGCGGGACGGTGACGTCAGGGACCACGTGATGTAAGCTATTCGATGCGGACTGCTCGGTCTGACAGCTCTTCTTATCATTGTCCTCCACTGTGCATCGTAGACTTAGCTCACAGCAGTGTGATATGCTAAGAGCAATGACAGGAGAAAAAAAAAACATGTTTCACGAGGCACAGTTCATGGTGTATGTCCGCCGCGGTGGTGCAGTGGTTATGATGCTCGGCTGCTGACCCAAAGTTCACGGGTTTGGTCCCGGCCCCGGCGGTCGCATTTCGATGCAGGCGAAATGGCAGATGCTTGTGTACTGCGCAATGTCAGGGCACGTTAGAGAATCCTAGATGGTCGAAATTTCCGAAACCCACATGGAGCTGAAAGAACGAAGCATAGCCAAATGCATGACCAACCAAACATTCTCGTACTGACTTAAACGTCATGCATTGCACCTCGCCCAGACATTAGCGCAACATTTTCCTCTTGTGTGCCATTACGAAACTCTATTGCGGGACGGGTGGTGACCATCTGACAGACATAACGCAAGTAAAATCTTGGTGCCCCCCCCCCCCCCCGCATGAGAAACTTTCGCGTTGAATATTTCACGCGAGTACTTTCCCAAGATCGAGCACTGCGGCGCATGCGTTAACGAGTCCTTCGCCAGGTAGTCTGCTACAGAGGTACAATACCATTTCCGGTACTTTGTGGCGACACGTGTTCCCATCGCGTTGCATTCAATCGAGCGATAAGTGATCACATCCTTCTCTCCATTTGCTTCTCGCAGCCTCACGTGATCTATTGTAGCTGCTTCCGTTCGGACAGAGTGGGAAAAGTGTCCCGCGCTCAGTTATGCATGAGCGGACCTTCGCGTGTTTTCGTGGCTGGTCGAGATCGTTCCCACAGCGGCCGCGTCACGCGACAGATACTTTCATGGGCGCAAACATTGCGAATGACAACGTCATCTACTGCGCTAGCATCGATCATTACTCTCCGGGGTTGGTTTTGTCCCAAAAATTTCCACTGCCTTGGCTGCGCTCGAATTCCGTCAGTTACTTCCTTACTTATAGCATCCATACCGGCTAATCACTTTGAATATCCGGGTTATGTCAATCTCATTGTGTCCCCTCTCAGCTTTCGTTGAACTTACGTTGAGTACGACCGTGGGCGTACTAACTGTACTAGAATTGCTACCCCCTACTCAAAACTGTAGTGACAAGAAAATTCCCGCCTTGTCCTTTTTTTTTTTTTTTTTTTTTTTTTTTTTTTTTTTGCGTTAAGCAAATTGGATGCGTCCCAACAGTACAAATCTGGAGTTAGCCTTTTTCAGCGCAATGTTCCAAACACAGGCGTGCGCGCACGGGGGTGAGACAGGAAGGGGGGGGGGGGGGGGACAGAGCGTACCCCGTCCCTTTACTCGGAGCCATTTCGCTGGCGTGTGTATATGTGAGCTCGTAATTTTAAATACAGCTAGAACGCTTACGTGGTGTCTGAAATGAGAACTCATTTTCTTGAAGTTTAGACCTGATATGGAACATCACGGCGACGGCGAGAATTCGCAATGCCTACATCACTACTATTGCAATAATAGGTCACGGGTGCATAATTTTAAACATATTTTGACACATACGAATCTTTGCCCGCCTTGTTCAGATCTATATATCTGATATGAACCCACAGGCAGTATTCCTGCACATTAATTTCCATCCTAAATGAAACATCAAACGGTTGCCCTGTTTTCGAATGTGTTGATACGAGCTGATAAAGAGGCACTTTTAAATGTGTATTTATGAACTGGAACTTCAATATTACGAGAAGTGATACAAGGAATTATCAGATATACTAAAGCAAATGAAAATGGTGAGTAACATCATTACATGCATAATAAATATCAGAATAAAACGAAGCGATATTCGAGGCACATGCGACTTAATTATAGCGAAGTTAAACTAGCAGAAACACTGCGCCTTTGAAGATGCGGGAACCTATGCAGGCACATAGCTATTGGATAAACATTCTGACTGCTGTGAACGTATTAAGATCATTCGCGCGAAGAGCTGTCAGACCGGGCTTTATGCATTCCGCATTGATCGCTGCCTGCAGACAAAGTGGCGTCGTGTGAAACGTGATACGGGAAGGCACTGCGCAATCGCATTCGTACTTATACTTCATATACTTTCGCCCGCGATATTTTATTTTCTGCGCGCACGCAACATTTCCTCAGCCAGACAAACCTTCGCACACATCACGCCGAGCCTTCACCTCCGCAGGTGCAGTCATGCATGTGTAGCTTTCACGCCCATGGTGACAAGCTAGTTCTTTCTTAGTGGCCCAAGCACTGAGTGACACTCTCGTTTCTCTTCCATGCACTTCCGGTCCAACACTTACTTCCGGTTGACCGAATATTCAGAAAAAGTCTTGCAAAATATAAAACTGGTGCGATATCGATGGTTCTGGTTCATGTACGGAATTATATTGGATACATATGATACCGAAGCATACATTTGCGTAAAATAAAGGCCAATTAAATGTCGCACTTAATAATGAAAATTAATATGGTGAGTTCATTGAAAGAGAAGGCGTCTTTTTTGGCGAACAAGCTGGGATTGTTGCGCCACCTCGCGAAGCGAATCCCAACCACGCGCTTCCGTCTATGTGGCCTCTGAGACCCGCTTCGACAGCGCGACGAAACGCATTGGTAACCGAAGGTATAGACCTATCCCATGTTTGTAAACAGGGGTAGGCGCCGTCGACATACTGAGGCGCTTGTAGTGACGTCGCAGCGCGTAGGCTCCGCCCAGCCCAAAGCCCGCTACCACCCTTTACGGACGCGTGACAACTCGCACAGCAGCTGCAAAGCTGCCTCCGAGCACAGCACGTCGGGGAGTCTCCCGCGCATAGAGGGCGGTGGACAGCTTTGGGCTGGGCGGAGCCTACGCGCAGCGACGTCGCTACAAGTGCCTCAGTATGTCCACGGCACCTACCACTGTTTACAAACATGGAATAGGTCTGTACCCCAAGGCAAACGAACGCCGGCGTGCTAGTGCTCCTAACAGAAGCCTAAGTCGAGTATTAGAATTGCCAGCAGATCTTTCTATTTAGAGTCCCTTAAAACTGATAACCTCCGAGCCTTAGGATAAGTCCGTGCTTTCTCAGAGCCTAGAAAGATTTGCGGAGCACCTGTACATAGATCTTATTATAATGAAAGTGCACTTACGAACCAACTTAAGCGAGGCGGATTACTTGCAGTACATGCCCCTTTGAGAAATGAACTCTCGTGAATGTCTTCAGCGATGCTGCCTTTTTGTTTTTTGTTTGTCTTTTGTCCGTTACTGTTTAGCCTGTTTCGTTGGACCCTTGCTGAGAGTCTGTCATCTAGTTCATGACCCAGGCCACACAATCATGCAGCCTAATCGTAGGTCGTCCTGTTACGGAAAAAAACAAAACCGTTATGCGCCGAGTCGTGTTGTGTTTTGTATGCTCTAAAATGAACTCGTTTTGTCCACATGGAAATAAAAGAAAGTTTTACGAACAACACTGTTTCTTCGGCAGCGTCCATCTTCCTCTTCTTCGCTTTTCATGCGACCTGGCTGCGGCTAGCCGGAACTCAAGGTGAGAACTCGTAATTAGAATTAACCTTCGATTTAATGAGCACATGGATGTAAAAAGACTGTGGAAATCTTTCCGAAAATATGAACTGCATGAACAGTAGCGTATCAAAAGTGATAAGTAACTAAAAGTGACGTCTTATGCGCCGCACAAGACTGACAGACTGTGAAGGTGAGTGCAGTGGCGTAGCCAGGGGGCGTCACACCGGGCCCGTGCCCCCCCCCCCTCCCCCCGCCGAATTTCTTTTTTTTTTCTGTGTGTTTTGTTTTTTTTTTTTTTGTTTTTTGCCATGGCATACAGAGCAAGAAATGACCCTCGACCACAGCTGCCTGCCCGGCCTCCACTTCAGATCACGGTGGTGCCCCCCCCCCTCCCCAAAGAAAAAAAAACAAATTCTGCCTACGCCCTTGGTTGTGTGTGCTCCCCCCTCTCCCTTTTTTTCGTAGAATCATGACTCAAACTATTCCGTACATTTTGCCAGTGTAGGGTAGCATACCGGCTTTTCTGCACTGGTTAACCTGCCTGTATTTACTCTCTTTCGCTTTCATTTTGATAAGCTTGATTCAGCACCTTAAATGTCTGATTTATGAACAGTAAATATCAAGGAACATAGCGAATTATGACCATTGTGGATCAACATTCAACTTTTCAGTATTTCGGGAGACTAGTTAATAACGTGGCGTTGCACTGCTTCCGCGAGTGGCCCACCTTTGACCGATCGACGACGTCAGTTGATGACATCACGTGACTCGACTAACGTGGCGAAATACGTACGCAGCGCGAACCGCTGCGCCTACGCACTAACCACACGTACGCGTTCAAACGCGTCAGCGCGTGACGTGTAGACTCGGCGCCGCGCCCTCTCCCTATGGAAGGAGAGGGCGCGAGTTTCCTCATCACGCGATAAGTGACCGTCGGTGACATCAGTACGAATAATACAATGAATGTGATGACGTCACGATATGACGTCATCATTACGCAGCAGGTCACCAAAATTTGTGACGTCACATGACGATGTCATCACATCGTTCTTCGTAAACCAAGCGCAAAAAAGAACACGGGACAAGAAAGATACCAGGACAAGTGCGCTTGTCCTGGTATCTTTCTTGTCCCGTGTTCTTTTTTGCGCTTGGTTTACGAAGAACGATGAACAACCAACAAGCCCAAACGTTCTCCCTTTTGATGTCATCACATGCCATTGTCGTTTGGTAAAAGATGGGCCGATGCAGAAGACACCGCAAAATCACGTTAGGTGCCTCAGATGCCTCTGCCTCCATTTCCGAAGGCAGTGCAAAATCACGTCGAGCGCAGGAAGCCATCGTGGAGGGGAAGGGGGAAATCCTTAGAATCGACTGAGAAGAAAAATGATAAGATGGCTTTCAGCTTGTCTCGTGGTTTCTTTCTTTCGTGTTCATGTGTCGTTTTTGCGCAAAATGCCATTCACAATGCAATACCAACTCGCCCAACGCTCTGTTCTTCTCAGCTTCCAGCCGTCTTATAGATGACTGTGGATGCGGAAGGTACCGTGTGTATTTTTATTTGTTTTCATTTTGTTTTAACTTTTCGTCTCAGCTCCTAGACGCTTTCCGGCACGTGGGCGTCATCAAGGGGCCCTGCAACACGTTTCCCAGCAATCATCGAATGACTTCACTAAAGGAGCGTATTGCTTCGTGAATCGAGGGCCGCAATTTTTTTTAAGCCCGTCAAGTACGAGTGGAGTTTAAAGGATTTCTCACGCGCTTCAAGCAACTTCTCTCTGCTTTCGTACCAATGAGTGCGATTGAAACTAAGCCGGGAGGGATGGCTCTGGGGGAAAATTACGTCACGCACGCGTCATGATATTCAGCGCTTTTCTTTTTTTTTTCTTTGAAATCGCCGCTTACTTCCAGTGTGAACGTAAGCGCGCGCGGGCTTCGAATCTGGGTGGGCCCTCACCGGACTTCTCAAGTCGTATCCGACTATAGTCACTAGAATCGCGTGAACAGCCGTCAAAAAGGATTGCTATTCACCTGAGCATTTAAAGAAACAAAAACAAACAGCATTCACTATCACCTTGCATCATCTTTGATAATATTCACTATCATGCAAGGTGGTGGAAGGAGACCTAATGCAATGCTCCTTCCTCCTTCTGACACCAATTGCACGTTTTGTTCCGAGACCAATGGAAGGCAAGCCTGGACCATCGAGTCATCCGTTCGTAGAATATAATTAGAATGTGGAACAATGCCTTCAGCCGTGTTCCGCAAAAGTACATATGTTAGATTGGCTACGCAACGCTGGCCCAGATTGTAATGTGCCAGCATAGAATACCCGCTGTATGAACAGGTATGTATGTCACCTTTATCTCCCTACTACCACCAGACCTGTGACCGACCGATTGGTTGCTAAGTATGGAAGGCGTTGTGGGTTCGAATCATGGAAAGCGGTAGCGTCGTACCGTCGTCCGAACGTGACCCACCGCCGATGGAGTCGGTGTGAGCGCCCACGCTGTCCTGCGAAGTGGCGGTTGATGGTGCGGGGCCAGAGGAGCGATCCCGTGCCTGCCCGAGGGCTGCTCGCTCGAATATGCCAGCCTCTCGAGCCGGTAAAGTGTCCGGCCGTTGTGTCGACTGCAGCAACGATCGATGTAGTCTGAACTCTGGTCGCTCACAACCGGGGCCGCTGCGCCCCTGCAGAAATCGTCGCGTCAGAACTCGCCTCCCGGCGAGACGCTGTGCGACGGGACCTGCAGGGGGGCCAGCCTCCACATCACTCCTGTTTTAGAGCGGCAATTTTTTATCCACACGGCGATTTTTTTAAAACGAAGCTGCATATGGCTAGGCGAAAGCAAAATGTGTGCGTCGCAATGCACGAAATACTCCAAGTGCGTATGCGCCAGAAGCATTAAGCGAACTCCTCTACTCCCATCTGGTCTAATAAAAATGAAGAAGGTAACACATGAGCGGAAACACCAATTGCGTTTTTTATTGCGATAGCAATTATACGGACACTCTCGGCTGAATTTTGCCATCGCCATCGCACCCTGGATATGTATACGTATGTGTATATAGTGTGAGCATTATTCGTCCACTTCATCTTACCCCCTATAAATACTCATCATCACCGCTTGGGTCTGAGCAGCGGGGCTCAGACTCGAGGGTCAATAAAGAAGAGTCTTGCTGCCTGAACTCTGTCGCACAAGTGGTGGATTGTGCCGTCCGGTCTCTCAGTCCTCTCGCTCTACCGGCGCCTCTGCGACTTCCACACCAATACCTACACCCCTGGAGCTCCGTTCAGGTCTTCGTTTGCGCCAACAGACCTCGGCAATGTCACAAAACGAGAGCTCCTACGCTGGCGCACATCCTCGACACCTGCGCCGATGAGAACCACTTCTTGCTTGGTAACGACCCCTCAGAAGGATCCGCCAGCGTTCGCTGGACTTCGTGGAGACGACGTTGACGACTGGAAGGATCAGTACGTCCGCGTGGGTGCACTCAACCACTGAGACGATCGTGCCAAACCCGCTCACGTCGCCTTCTTCCCGACTGGTGTAGCGAAGACATGGTTTTTCAACCACGAGCTGGACTTCGTAGATTGGACCTCATTTAAACACCAGCTAAGACAGATTTTCGCAGGAAATACTGTTTGTTGGTAGACATGAACATCCTTCTTTTACGTGCGTCAAGAATATGTGATACAGTTCATGGCTGAACGAGAAGACGGTGATTAATCAGCCAAGCTGAAACCGGCGACAATGGTTTCTATCCCGATGGTTAATTAAAGTCTCTATTATTGGTTGCTTCTGTCCAATAATATTAATTGGAGTTTACATACACATATCCGGGACAAGACGGCAACGGCGACGGCTAAAATTCGCCGAGAGTGGCCATATAATTGCTATCGCAACAAAAATCTTTGTCTGAAGGGAGTTACTGCATGGTGTGTCACGTGTAACGGCGCCCGAACTCATTCCCTAAAGGTTTCCCCTTATCTAAAGGTCAATATATTGCGCGTGGGTCAAGAACATGCGACGTAGTTCATGTATGAACAAAAAAGGATGGCTAACCAGTGAAGCTAAAGCCTGCGACCTCGGTGTTGATCACTGTTGTTATCCCAATGGCTCATAGAAATCTGCAGTTGTAGGTTTGGCCTATCTAAAAAACGTCATTGACGTTTCCGCTCATGTTTTACCTTCTTCATTTTTATTACAACAGGCCTGAGTAGTAGAATTCACCTAGTCCCTCTGGCACATACGCACTTGGAGTATTTCGTGCATTACGACTCCCACATTTTGCTTTCCCCTAGCCATATGCAGCTTCGCTGTAAAAAATATCGTCGTGTGCATAAAAAAATGCCGGTGTAAAACAGGAGTGCATGATGTGAAACATGGCTCCTCCAATGGAAAGCCCTGCTAGTGCCGATAATCGGTCCCGTCGTCGTATCTCTTTTTCCACATTGGGCGCGTGACTGCAAATAAATCACGCTCTGTTCGTTCAGGTGACGTATAAGTCCGCGCTTCTAGGCGATTAAATATCGAACTGTGTTCCAGCGCCAGCATGTGACTAAGCTTACACTCTGCTGGAACAAGCTTGTGTGGTACGGCCACGGCCGCTTCGCCGGGCGAACGCCAGTTACAATCACGCGATCAAGCATGGCCGCACCCGTGCGCCGCTGCCGAAAATTGTCTCAACGGTTCGTCGCTTAATTTGTTATGCGACTGATTTGATGATGCTGCAGCCGAAAGGCAGACGAAATTTCAAGAAACCGTTTCAGGGTCGCTCTAAAATTTGGAGCCATTCCGATTTCCGAAGGTGGGTGCCCCCCAGCAGAGCCCACTGACGCACTCCCGTCCATGCTCTCGTAGCCGTTCTTAAGCTCGCTGCTTCACAAGTGTGGTGACAATGCGAAATCGAGCATACTTGCCACTTGCGACAGCGCCAATGCAGCTAGAGGATTCGGTTGGAAACGAGTACAAAGCACGTACTCGCGCTTGTGCTCAGAAACGTGCTTTGTACTCGGAAATATTACGTTACGTTACGTGATTTGTACTCGGAAACGAGTACAAAGCACGTAGAGCTTCACCTAAGCTACTGCGCCTCATATGGCGTTGCGCAGCACAGCAGGGATCGTCAACCAGTGGCCCGCGGGGCATTATTACGCGGCCCTCCGCAAGACGTCAGAACCCTCCCTCCACTGGCCCGGTCATTTTTTTTTTTTTTTTTTTTTTTTTTTTTTTTTTTTTTTTTTTTTTATGTGAAGGTCGACAGGCCAGTTTAAACCTCATATGTGGTTTTTTGACTATAACTAATGTTTGTCAATTGCAACTTAGTGACATGCATGCTGAAAATAAACGTCATTTCTATATTTGTACTCTCGTTTTTTTTTATATTTTTGTCAGTTCGTCGAATTTTCGGTCTTTGCCGGCGCAGCGCCTCCCCCCTGCCCGCTTTGCCAAGCGCCCCCCACCGTGCCGGCTTCATGCAACTGGGCTCTCCGCCTCAAAAGGTTGCCGAGCCCTGTCCTATGTGACCGGACGACCGATCACGTAGGCCAGGGCAATATCAAATGATGACCCATGGGCAATATCAATTGATGTCCCATGGACAATATCAATTGATGTCCCATGGGAAATATCAATTGATGTCCCAAGGGCAATATCAATCGATGTCCCATGGGCAATATCAATTGATGTCTCATGGGCAATATCAATTGATGACGTAATCACGCGCCTTCGCAAACTGGGGTGATATGTGACGTCGTCATAACGTGCTTACGTGACTTTATTGCTCGATCTAAGGAGGTCACGTGGCTTTTCAGTTCATGGACGGACGCCGCGAAATCCAGCAGGTGCGCCATCTGGACCTCCGATGTAACATCTGCTTAGAACAAAGGTGAACGATTGAGAGTACTACACTTACGCTACTAAGGGCCGGAGACCATAGTATGCCATCCCACTCAAAACTTTATCACAAATGTCCCACGATTTAGAGTGAGCATTAAACTGTGCCAATACGCCAATCAACGAGTATATTTAAAAAAATTGAAGGACACTTTGTAAATTCCAAAGTGTGTTCGGCGAACGCCTGCGCCCATTGAGACGGGGTCGGTCAGAATGAAACGCGATGCGCGCGTCTCCCTTTTTGCATAATTTGACACGCTGGGCAAAGCGACGCTACGAAAGCCAAGCGCGAGCGCTGTAGAGTCCGACGCGACCAACGTCCGTTGGCGCGCCCCGACAGCTGCCTGGCACCGTGCCAGGGCCCGGACGGAGGGACGGACGGACAAGGGACGTGAGCATGAGACATTAAAGGCTTTCGCCTTAAAAAATGCTGGAGTGGAAGTGTTTAGACAAAGTGGTTAACGTGGGGCAAAAAAGAACCGTCAGATTTAATTGTAAACACGCAGCTGCCTTTAGTGACGCGCATTTTACCACACAGATACGCGTTGGCGCTGCTGGTTTCGAGTGAAGAACATCAGCGTTTGGGCAAATTTTGTCAAACATTCTGACAAAAGTGCCAGGGCAGACGAAGTATTTCCAGGACGAACGATGAACTTCTACTTCACAATGAGCCTGGTGTTGACATCAGTACCAAAAAAAATAGTACTTGAGGATCGAACGAAAACGAGCTGGCACCGCCTTTTTAGATGAGTGAAAAACTCCGGCCCTTACATTCCCTTCACACCTCCGTGCTTGGATTCCTCGTGAGTCGCGTAAAGTGACCGTCGGTGGAGTCAACACGAGTGATGCAAACAATCATGCGATGACGTCACAATATGACGTCACCATGCGACGTCACTAGTAACCGTAATTCGTGACTACACATGACGACGGCATCAAATGACACCGTCGCTTGGTCGAAGGTGGACCGATCCCCAGAAGGGAGACGGGCTACTGCGCTCTGTCCGGGCTCCCTTCTTTCTTTCTCCTTGCGCAACAAGTCTAGATTTCAGTATGAACCAACTAGTCTGCAAACAAGAATTGCTGCAACAAAAAAGTCACACTTTCACCGCAAGGGTGAAGCAGTTAATGCGATAGCAACAAATTCTAATGTTAATCGAAGTGAGGCTGGCAGCTAACTCTTTCGGATCCTATCTCACGCAACTCTACGAAATGCTGGTCTAAGCGCATACGGCAGCTCCAGGGACACTGTTCGCAAAATCTCCTCGCGTTGAGAGCGGAGCACGTAGGAGCCAGCCGCCCGCTGTTGGCTGCTGAGATTGCGAGATAACGCGTGCGCCAGCTACGACCGCGCTCGTAAAACCAAAGGTCGCAGTGGCTGCATGAGGTAAAAATCAGCCGAGAGTGTCCATATAATTGCTATCGCAATAAAAACGAGCTGGCACCACGTGTTTAGACAAGTGAAGGACTCCGGTGTGTGCATTCTCTTTGCACCTCTGTTCTTACATCCCCCCTTGAAACGCGTAAAGTGACATCAACGGGATGCCTTCTTCTGGCATCATTTTCGGTCAAATATACTTCGACTTCAGGATGATGTCTTCAGCCGTGGCCACAAAAGTATTATATCCTTTCGTGGGACACGGCCCACGATTGGCTATAATGACATGGCCTTCATTATATTGTGGAAATATATTTACCCGCTGTATGCGTGGGTATATATATTCCTTTTATCTCTCTACTACCACCAGACCTGTGACGATGAGGTCAGAACTGTCCTACGTGGCACGGACCAATTCGTTGTTGTGTATGGAAGGCGTTGTGGGTCCGAATCTCGGAAGACGGTTGCGTCATACTGTCGTCCGAACGCTGACCCACCGCCGATGGAGTCGGTGTGAGTGCCCACGCTGTCCTGCGAAGTGGCGGTTGATGGACCGGGGCCAAAGGAGCGATCCCGTGCCTGCCCGAGGGCTGCTCGCTCGAATATGCCAGCTAATCGAGCCGGCAACGTGTTCCGACCGTTGTGTCGACTGCAGCAACGATCGATGTAGTCGAACCCTGGACGGACACAACCGGGGTCGTTGCACCCTTGCGGAAATCGTCGCGTCAGCACTCGCTTCCCCGCGATGCTGTGTCACGGGACCTGCAGGGGGCCAGCCTCCACACCACTCCTGCTTTTCAGAGGGAACTTTTCACGCACACTGCTTTCTTTTTTTTGTTTTTTTTCGACAGCAAGGTTATGCGGCTAGGGGAAAACGAGAACGCGTTCAAGTGCGTAAAATATTCCTAGCAGGTATGAGCCACACAAATTGAGCAGCTATCACTAATGCCCAGTGTAGAAACAATGAAGAACAGAACACACGTGCGGTAACATCGATGAATATTTTTGGGAACAAGCACCCAACAATTTAGAAAGACTTTAGTGAACCGTCTGAAGTTACACAAACACCGGGTTCGCATGTTTCAGCTTCGTTGGTTAAACGTCTTGTTGTTCACCCACGAACTGTGCCTAATTCTTACAAATCTCTGCTTTCGACGAAGATTTTTTTTCTTCTTTCTGAGGTGAAAGCAATGTCATCATCATCATCATCAGCCTGTCTACGCCCACTGCAGGACAAAGGCCTCTCCCATGTTTCGCCAATCAACCCGGTCCTGTGCTTTCTGCTGCCACGTTATACCTGCAAACGTCTTAATCTCATCTACCCACCTAATTTGCTGTCTCCCCCTCACGCGTTTGCCATCTCTTGGAATCCAGTCAGTTACCCTTAATGACCAGCGGTTATCCTGCCGACGTGCTACGTGCCCGGCCCATATCCATTTCTTCTTCTTGATTTCAATTATGATATCCTTAACCCCCGTTTGTTCCCTGACCCACTCTGCTCTCTTCCTGTCTCTTAAGGTTACACCTATCATTTTCCTTTCCATCGCTCGCTGCGTCGTCCTCAGTTTAAGTTGAACCCTCTTTGTAAGTCTCCAGGTTTCTGCTCCGTAGGTAAGTACCGGTAAGATGCAGCTGTTATATACCTTCCTCTTGAGGGATAGTGGTAGACTACCATTCATGATTTGATAATGCTTGCCGAATGAGCCCCATCCCATCCTTATTCTTCTAGTTATTTCACTCTCATGGTTCGGCTCCGCGGTTACTACCTGTCCTAAGTAGACGTACTCCTTTACAACTTCCAGTGTCTCGCCACCTATCGCAAAGCGCTGTTCTCTGCCAAGATTGTTCCACATTACTTTAGTTTTATGCATATTAATTTTTAGACCTACTCTTCTACTTTCCGTATCCAGTTCAGTAATCATAAGCTGTAATTCGTCTCCCGCGTTACTCATCAATGCAATGTCATCAGCGAATCGCAGGTTACTGAGATACTCTCCATTAACTCTTATCCCCAATTCTTCCCAATCTAGGGCCCTGAAAACCTCCTGTAAACACGCGGAGGCTGGAGATCATGCAGTTGGGAAATATGGCATCGGCTCTAGAAACTCCAGAGGGGAGTTACTAGTAGAATTCGCAGAACGCAATAATTTACGGATCTTGAATACCTTCTACAGAAAACGGGCTACTCGTAAGTGGACGTGGAGGAGTCCTAATGGCGAAACTAAAAATGAAATAGACTTCATATTGTGTGCCACCCGGGCATTGTACAGGATGTGGAAGTAGTTAACAAGATCCGATGCAGTGACCACAGAATGGTAAGATCTAGAATTCACCTAGACTTGAGGAAGGAACGGCAGAAACTGATACGCAAGAAGCCGATTAATGAACTAGCTCTGAGAGGGAAAGTACAGGAATTCAGAGTTTCACTTCAGAATAGGTACGCGGCTTTAACCGAGGAAACCGACCTTAGCGTTGACGCAATGAATGATAATCTGACTAGTATCATTAAGGAGTGTGCAATGGAAGTCGGGGGGTACAGTCGTTAGACAGGACACTGGTTAGCTATCCCAAGAGACGAAAAACCTCATTAAGAAACGTCAAACCATGAAAGCCTCAAATGCAACAGACAAAATAGAGCTGGCGGAGCTTTCCAAGTTAATCAATAGGCGTAAAGTAGCCGACATAAGACAGTATAATATGGAGAGAATTGAGCATGCTCTAAAGAACGGAAGAAGCCTCAAAGCTATGAAGAGAAAACTGTGCATAGGCAAAAATCAGATGTATGCATTAAAGGACAAGGAAGGCAAGGTCACAACCAATATGGATAGAATAGTTGAGGTAGCGGAAGAGTTCTACAGAGATCTGTACAGCAGCCGAGACAGTCAGGATGACAACGTAAGAAGCAGTAATAGCCCAGAGGAATCTGACATCCCACCAGTATTGACAGGAGAAGTAAAGAAAGCCCTAAAGGGAATGCAAAGAGGCAAAGCCGCTGGTGAGGATCAGGTAACATCAGACCTGTTGAAAGACGGTGGAGAGATTGTGTTAGAAAAACTGGCCACCCTGTATACGAAGTGTCTCTCGACGGGGACGATACCAGATTCTTGGAAGAATGCCAACATCATCTTGATCCATAAGAAAGGAAAGCAATGTATGCCTCGTTAAACACGAAAAATGGACGTCGGCGTCCTCATCGTCAACACGAGTGGTGAAAGAAATTGTTATCTGATTACGTCATCACGACGTCGTGGGTCGCCGAAGCTTGGGACGTCGATGACTTCGCATAATATGACGTCGCCGGATGACGTCATGGCATTACATGGTCGCTTGGTGAAAAGTGGGCCGATCACGGAGGCACAGCAAAATCACGTCAGGTGCTGAGAGCTTCCGATGCCTCCGATCTCAGAGGCAATGAAAGATCACGTTGGGTGCAGAAAGGTGTCGGGCAGGAAGAAATGGGAGTCAAAGCGATCGACTGAGAAGAATAAGAACAGCATGTCTTTCACTCTCGAGTTGTCTTAGGCAAATGCAAAGCGTACCGTGTGACTTTTTTATTTGTTTCCATTTCATAGTAACCTTTCCTCTCAGCTCAGACGCCTGTCGGTGCGTCTTAATATTTTCATAATAAAATCATGGCATTTTCATTGCGATAGCAATTATATGGACACTCGCGGCTGGTTTTCGCCGTCGGCGTCGGCGTCATTTGCCGTATATGTATATGTATATATATAACCGGGCCCGCCCGTCGTTCCTGAGCGTGAAAAGACGCGAGGGGGGGGGAGGGGGGTCCCTCGAGCGACCTTCGATTTTACGAGCGGGGGGCGCGCGCGTTATCTCCCCTTCTCGGCGGCCGACAGCGGGCGGGGGGGGGGGGGGCGACGTTCGATTTTACGAGCGCGGGCGCGGGCGCGCGCTTTATCTCCCCTTCTCATCTCCCCTTCTCGGCGGCCGGGCCGGCGTACCCTTCTACGTGCTGCGCTTTCAACGCGAAGAGAATTCTCTTAAACAAGCGTTTTCTAGAGTTGCGTGAGATCGGATCCAAAAAGAGTTAGCTGCCAGCCTCACTTCGTATAACATTACAATTTTTTGCTATCGCATTCATTGCTTCACCCTTGCGGTGAAACTGTGACTTTTTGTAAATCAAACGAAATTCACTCGACGCTGCTTACGGGCGCATGTACGTGGTGCGGCGGCGCCATACCAAGGTTATATCATAGTTCGTGTGGCTGTAACAGAAAGACCGATTATTTAGAGATGTTCATAGGCGAGAAAACGGAAATTAGTAAGAGCATTTTAAGGCAAACCTCGCCAGGTCAGACACGTAGGTTCAGTTGGCACTGTTGGGTCACGTCCGGTGAGCAGCAGTAGCATGTAGGACTCTGGAATTGGTGTACCACCCCATGAAGTTTCATGTCACCTATCCCCTTTTACCCTGCAATGAAGTTTCTTCCTTTAAGTGCGAAGCATTTTAAGCGCACTGGGTTTCCTTTCATTTACCAGAATAGATCCAGAACGGACGAAACAGCTACGGTAAGATACAGGAGCGGTGATGTACGCTACAGGTACAGGTAAGTTAACAGCAAAATAGGTAAATTGAGTGGCGCTACAGGCCAAGTAAAAAAATTGAAGGACACTTTGTACATTCCAAAGTGTGTGTCGGCGAAAGCTTGTGGTCATTCGACTGACTATGCCATGTCTTTTTTCTTTTACACTCTCAGTGGGATGGCACTGAACCGGAATGTGTGCGTGTTTTCTTCTTTAATTCTTTCCCGCGAATCGCAGCAAGACTCGAGACTAATATGTCTCCCTTCTCACGCGTTCGTAAGTTCTCGCGCTTTGCGCATCGTGCAGACGCCATCCGCGTTCCAGCGCTTAAATTGACTGACACTAAAATTCCAAAGTCTGTTCCGCGAACGCCTGTGTCCATTGAGACGGGGTCGGTCAGAACGGAACGCGATGCGCGCGTCTCCCTATCGATATGCCAGCAACGGGAGTTAGGCGCAGATCTCCGCAGACAGAAGCGGGGTTGAAACTCCAGCGATTGCGAGGTAACCATCAGCTTCGAAGACTCAGACGCAAGCCGAGCGCCAACAAAGACAGGCGAACACGGTGCGTCGGCACAGACGAGCACAAGCCAAGCATCAACAACGACAGCTCTGCTCCGTAGCTTTTACAGCGAAAGCTGTTATGAGATCACAACAAGGGTCGTTTCTGCGCCGCCGCCGCCGCCGCCGCCGGTGTCCGTAACCAATATCGCACGAAATAAGAAAAAAATTAAATAAATAAAAAACACCTATGACCGAATGGGAATCGAACCCGGGTCTTCTGCGTGGCAGCCCAGCACTCTACCACTGAACTACGCCATTTGCTTGAAACTGCGGTGCAAACTGACCCTATGCAGGCTTCATGTCGGTAAGGAATCATGTTAACGTGTGTTGTTAAGCGTTTTAGAGCAGTAAAGTAAGAACTGGGCGTCACACAAATCGAATTGCGTAACGAGTGGGTCGTTCAATGCTCCAACCCTTTACAAAAGCCTCAGGCAAAATTCTTCATCGTCGTCAGCCACAGCATCAACAAAGTGCACATAATGCGGTACAAGAGTGTAGCGGGTACCGCGCTTTTCTGAAGAATGATGAATAATGGCATAGTAGACGCTTCCCCACTACACAAAAATTATGATGATTTATAGCGTAGTGGGTACCATGCAAGTGCGGTTGTTGTAGTTGCCCCAAGAACGTTTAAAAGAGGCTCTAGAAAGGCCGCTCTCCCAGCTTTCGCTGCGGCTGTGCTGCGAGTTCCGCGCAGGCCTGGCGGTTTTTTTTATTAAGCAAAGAAAGCTCCGCTCCGTAGCATTTATTAAATGCCAACAGCCGAACGCCTCAATGCTGCGCAGTGCAGATTTCTTTATCGTGTAAGTATACGCGTGCTTGCGCGTGTAGGAAAGTGAAAACTGCCACTATTTCTTTCTAAATCTGTTAAAGAACAACTTTATGCTTCATGCGGGGATGCAAAAATTCACGCAGTATATAAAACATGCGTTACCCCGCGTAAAATGAACACTACTCCGTCGCTGCTACAGCTGCTTTGGACCAAATATGGCGGCGGGCCGCACGGTTGCGGTAGTTTCCCCGTTTCAATGATTTTAGGTGTGCGTGGTGTTCGTTTTTTTTTCCTCCCACATCACGAGTGGGTACAGAAAGGGGCGCATTTTTCGTGCCTGTTTTACGTGTATACATATACATACATATCCGGGCCATGACGCCAACGGCAAAAAATCAGCGAATGGTGCCCATACACAGGTGTGGAAGTGTTTAGAGAAAGTGGTTAACGACTGGGAAAAAGAAGGGTCAGAGTTAATTGTAAAGACGCAGCTGGTCTTTAGTGACGCGCGTTTTGCCATAGAGATACACGTTGGCGCTGCTGGTTTTGAGTCAAGAAGATCAGCGTTTGGGCAAATTTTTTTCAGACATTCTGACATAAGTACTAAGGCAGATGAAGTGTTTCCGGGACGAACGATGAACTTTTACTTCACAATGAGCCTGGTATTTACATCAGTGGCAAAAAGGAAGTACTTGAGGATCGAACGAAAACGAGCTGGCACCGCCTTTTTAGATAAGCGAAAAACTCCGGTCGTTACATTCTCTTTACATCTCCGTGCTCGGATTCCTCGTAAGTCGCGTAAAGTGACCGTCGGTGGTGTCAACACGAGTGATGCAATCAATCACGTGATGATTTCACAATATGACGTCACCGTGCGACGTCACTAGTAAGCGTAATTCGTGACTACACATGATGACGGCATCAAATGACACCGTCGCTTGGTCGAAGGGGGGCTGATCCAAGAGGCAGTGCCAGATCACGTTGGGGGCAGAAGGCCTTCGGGGAGAAGATGGGGAGATAAATACAACCGACAGAGAAAAAAAAGATGACTTTATTTATTTATTTATTTATTTATTTATTTATTTATTTATTTATTTATTTTATTTTATTTTACAAATACTGCTGTTTCGATAGACGAGGCATAGCAGGAGTGGGTACATGAGTTAGTAAATTAAATAACAATCATACAATGCATATTAAAAGTATCACAATATGTAGGTCGGCAATTCTTCCACAAACTTTCCATACGGTTGTTCCCGCAGGGAACCATCTAGGCTGTTCCAAATGTCGTAAACGCTTGGAAAGAAGGAATGTTTAAAACAATTCACGAATGGCTGAAAAGGAACAATATTAAGTGGGTGCCATCGGCGCGTGGCATGCCTAGTGAAATGACTGAAAGAAACCGGAGCTTGAATGCAACTGTGGTCGTGTACAATCTCTTGCTGCAAAAGTGATACGCTCAAGCGTGCGTCGATGAGCCACGGGTTCTAACGATAAAGCGCATGCGTGAGATGGAGGAGAAAAATTGCGATCATATCGGCGTAAAATGAACCGTATCGCCTTTCAATTGTATTTGGTAAATCCATAAGGTACCGTGCGACTCTTTTTGTATTTCCCTTCATTTCATCGCACCGTTTCCACTCATCTCGCAGGCGCATGCTTGATCATACAATCATCCATGTTTGCTTAACCTAAACAAAATTCCTCCGACGCCGTTCACGGACGCCTGTCCATGGTGCGTCGCCACGCCAATGTTATGTCATACATCGTGAGTCTACTACAAAGACTAAGCACCTAAAAAGGTTCCCGGTGAGACAGAAAAATAAACTGATTCAATACAGCCATTCGATCAATAATCGGGCCCCTTCAAGCCCGGAGAGTTATATTAATGGCAATGTTTCGTCTTTTTGTAATCATACAATCTTTCCGTTTGTTTTATTATTCTTCCTTTCATTAGGCTTTGTAAATCACTACCGAGTGTCGTGCTCGGCAACGTTTTATTCTTGTCTTTGTGGGCATCCACATCTCGATTGTAGGATCTATCCCTTCCCGCACTGTTAACTCAGTAGACCTCAGCTTCTACAGACGGGGACACCCAAACGAACTACTCCTTCACAGTATTTACCCCGAAATTCAGACAAAAAAATCTACGTGCACTATGTAATGACTTAGCGAACTTAAATCACACGCTCTGGCCGTGTCCCGCGTCGAGCGGCGACGAAAGCAAACCCTTCTTTTCGCTGGAATGCGGCTCTACACAGTCTCAACCTCCCTGAACAGCTATGGACTGTCCAACGGGACCCCGACACGGCGGTTACGCTATGCCTTTCTGTCCCGACGCGGGAGCACCCCGCTAAATGACCACAATAAAGCTTTATCCGCAGAGCAGCTTAAGGGACGGCCCTGTGGTCGTTTCATGTCTCGCGTAGTTGCCACGCAGTCTAACGCCTCGCACTGGCATCGCGCAGGTCGTTTAATGTACGTAAGCCAAGCTGCTACACGTTTCGAACGCCAGCGCCCACTTGCCCGTGAAAAACAGCGTGTCCAAAAGGCTAATTCGTCAATCCGAGCCAGGGAAGGGACAGCGAAGCGCCAGCGTTGCGAGTTGACACAAATCTTCGAAAGAGAGATGCGGTTCATGGTGTAACAGCGCAAAAAACAGACGGAAACACAAAAGAAAGGGGAAACACGAACAGGCACAAACTGGCGTCTCTTCTTTTGTGCTCCGGTCCGTCCTTTGCGCTGTTACACCATAAACCAGTACCAACATAGCACTCTTCTCAGAGCTGCGGAGGCAAAACGCCCGCGCAGGGACTTAAACGCACCGCGCCCGGAGCACTAAGCATGAAACAGAAAATAGACAATAGCAAAACAAACCCGATATTCACAATAAAAGGACAAAAAAGGATACAAAATATCACATAATCTCACCAAAAGAACTGAAAGAAGGAGATGCATACAAGATGAAAAACAAAACCAGAGAAAGGGGCAGATGAAGACAAGATAAACAGAATGGAAACACAGCCGAATCAATGCTTTGAAGTTCGTAATGCTTTCACTTGGGGTGGAACTGGCCTTGAATATTTTTTTTCTTGGTCCATTCTGAATGGTCCCCGACGTGAGATCAGAATGATGGCTTCAGCCGTTCCCACAAGACACCGCCTACGATTGGCTATACCGCCATGGCCTTCATTATATCGTGGAAAAATATTTACCCGCTGTATGTGTGGGTATATATGGCACTTATATCTCTCTACTACCACCAGACCAGTGACGATGAGATCAGAACTGCCCTACGTGGCACGGACCAATTCGTCGCTGAGTATGGGAGGCGTTGTGGGTCCGAATACAGGAAGAAGGTTGCGTCGTACCGTCGTCCGAACGTGACCCACCGCCGATGGAGTCGGTGTGAGCGTCCACGCTGTCCTGCGAAGTGGCGGTTGATTGGTCCGGGGCCAGAGGAGCGGTCCGGTGAAGTGTCCCTCAGATGCGCCAACTATACAGCAACGATCGATGTAGTCGAACCCTGGTCGCACACAACCGGGGTCGTTGCACCCCTGCAGATATCGTCGCGGCAGCTCTCGCTTCCCCGCGAGATGCTCTGCGGCGGGACCTGCAGGGGGCCAGCCTCCACACCACTCCTGCTTTTCAGAGGGGAAATCTTTAAGTTCATGTGCGCACAGTTCTTACAGGCTCGTATATGGTTATACTCGGTGGCATCCTAAGAAAAAGAAATTAGGATAGATTCGCACTATAGTGGTGCCAAGCCTAAAGGAAGTGCGCAGCTGGGCAGCCTCTGTTTCTCATCGCTTTTCTATTTCTTTCTTGTCCTCTTTTCTAGCTTTCTTCACTTTATTTCTATTTTTTCTTCCTAATAGTTTATTTCTTTCTCTCTGTTTCTGTTTGTCGATTGCTTCCTCTTTCAATTTCTGTACGAGGTTTGTGTTGTCGTCATGCCCGCACTTAATATCATCATCAATAAGGCACTCGAAGAACAAGAGGAAGAAGACGTCTCTTTGGCGCGAAGCGCGCGCTCAATATGCTACAGCTGGCTATGCTATAAGTGGTTTCGCCTGCGTACCGCCAAGCGACGACGACAGCATACCACTGCGCGGACCCCTAAAGCGAGTGCGCATCTCGAAATGGCAGCGTCGCCCACAGAACCTCAGAACTTATTACCCGTAATCAACTACAAGCAAATGCCATTAAATTACCCTGAACGCTACAATTTCACAAAGGAATCTATTATATCACTAAATTTCAAGAACATGTGATTTATTACAATTAATCGATTGCGTTATGCAAAAACTCTTACGAACGTAAATAATAAAAAAAAACGTGCTACTGTGTCTGCCACAGATGTTGGGCAAATCCAACTACTCAACACTGGTCTACTAACTATTAAGAAGAAAACACATTGCCAGAATTATGAATATAAATTTCTGGGCGGGCGTCAACAATAATTTTGGAAGACTTTAGTGAACCGTCGGGATTAACCCGGTGATACACACACGGTTCGCCCGTTCCCCCTTCGCTGGTTAGCAGTCTTGTGTTTAGAGAAATTTATTAACACATACTATGAACATGAATAACATTTCAACAGAACAGAACATGCACAGACACGCAAAAAATTTTTGAATCTTGTTGCTCTTCATCTATGAACTGTGAGTCCGTTTAGGTATATGGCGATTTTTTCTTCTTTGTAAGGCGAACCACGTAACGTTGTAGGCTTAAGCCTCAAGAGCTAAGGAAAAGAGACGGCTGAACCATAATCAACGCCAGTAGGGAACGTGCGCCGTGGCTTCACGTGCCACCGCCAAGCGCAGTCTTTATTTATTAGGAGCGAAGCTCCTTAGGCCGGCACCCGTTCGCCGTTGAAGCTCCCTGGATGCGTCGCCGGCTCAAAAAGACAATGAAACGCCGTGCGCGCCGAAAGCCGAGCGGTTTGCTTCTAGCGCACCAGAAATCCGAGGTTAATAAAAGAAATAAGCTCTGTGCACAACTGGTTATAATGGTCGTCTTCACTTTCACCATCGTGAATTGTGAAATGACAACCATAATTCTAGCGCAGCACGGGAGCTTTGTCTAAGGTAGCAGTAGACGCTCTTCCCTCGCGGCGCCGGCGCAACAACAACAAAAAAATAAAAAAAGAAACGGCACGCGGTGCAAGGCGCTCGCGGCGCTCGGCGCGCGTTGCGCAAAAACAAGGTGCGCGGCGCAAAGACAGTTCGCGTTTATAAACGACAATAAAATTTACCGAAAACCATGTTCGTACATATATAAAAAAATAAGGACCCACTTGACATTACTTAGGGCTCCTCACAGAATATGGATAGTCGTCCTCAGAAACGTAAACGTGAATATGATGAAGACGATAAGCAGCTTGGCAAGGATGCGGAACGCAAAGCCAGAGCAGCGGCAGCAAGATGAGCCCGGCAACAGGGTCCTGCGGTTAAAGCACGACGAGCGGAGCTACAAAGGTTACGCCGACAGGATCCTACCGTACGTGCTAGAGTGGCCGAATCTAAGCGCCGACGCCGCCAACCGTTTCCCATTTCTAAGGAGCTTCGCTCATCGGTTGTATTCGTACTCGGAACAACTGCTAATTTTTAAATGCGAATGCATTTCTTAGTCGGGCTATGTCAGGCGTCGGTGTCCGCATCTCTCCGCTCTCACTCCCTCTCCCATAGCAACAGCTGCGGGCGCACGCGCTTACCCTCGCCCCTAGCAACCGGAGCAGGTGGTGCGGGCGGAGTAGCGGAGAGTGAGTGGAGAGGAGGAGCGCGCGCCGCTGCAAATTTCCCTAGTGGCACCGACGCTTCCGCCGGTGTTCCTGCATGCGCTTGTGTGCGTTTCATCGCGTCGTTGTTCTGGTGTGGCGCATTAATAGACATTTCTAGTTGAGCGTCTGCTACAACTATGGGGACGCAGCCTGCCATAGGAATATGGCTTGCAGGCTGCGTCTACAGACCTGCTGCGGATGGCCAACTAAAAGCGTCTGACGTGCTGATGAATGTGTAAATAAATGGTTGCGGTACAAATCCTCGTCTCGTCATTAATTTACGCCATTAACATTACTACGCCGTGTACTCTCGGCGCAAGCAATGCATTCGCATTTCCTCACGATTCCCTTCGGGGAGGTGGGGGGCATTTTTTTAGTAAGCCGTCCCCTCACTGTATTGCTGTACAAGAAAAAGTGATATAGACGTTGCTACGCATTTAGTGACGCAAACTTTCTAATAGAGATACACGTTTGCGTTGCTGGTTCCGGGACAAAAGCTTGAACGTTCCGGCAAGTTTTGTCTGGCATTCTAAATTCAGTGATCAGCCATACGCAATATTTCCGCGATGAACGATGAACTTTTATTTTAAAATGCGCTTGGTATTTACATAATTAGCAAAAATTAATCACTTATGGCTCTAACAAAAGCGAGCTCACAACACAACACCAGTTCAAACGGGACGGGCATTCTGGTCTGGGCATTCTAATGAGGGGCTGTAGTGCGTTCTCTTTACATTTCTTTACTTTTATTAGGGCGAAAGCTTGATGCCCGTGGCCTCTATGATTAGCTCTGGCAACACTTCGCCTTGACGGAACAAATCGCGGAGGCCGCGAGATGCCTCATCAAACGCGTAAAGTGATCGTCGGCGGCGTCGGCGTCAACACGGGTGATGCGAAAAATCATCATTCGATGACGTCACGGATCACCAAAATTTATGACGTCACATGATGGCGTCACAAGTGCGCTTCTACACCCCCCTCGACCTCGATCAACAGTTACGGGCTGTCCAAAGGACCCGCGACGCGGTGAGGAGGCTCAGCCTTTCTCTCCCGACATGGGAGCGCGGCCCGCTGGTGTCCTAACACCCACCCGAAAGACGACGACATATTTTTAAATGCGAAGCAATTCTGAGCGAACCAAATGCACTTTGTTTCTATCTATCTATCTATCTATCTATCTATCTATCTATCTATCTATCTATCTATCTATCTATCTATCTATCTATCTATCTATCTATCTATCTATCTATCTATCTATCTATCTATCTATCTATCTATCTAGCGGGGTACGTATGGATACTCGCTTGGTCAGCTCGTTAACTTGGCGTATACCAAAATTTGCATCGGAGGGACCAACTGTATAACGAAGATAACTGGGACGTCATAACATGAACAACGGGACAAGCCTGTCGCGTACGTCATGAAGTCCTTTTCCCCACTCGGGTGCGGCACATACCCGCCTATTGTGTTACACGTGGTTTACAGTGTATACCAACCCAGGAACGGCGAGATCAGACATCGGAAATTGCAACACATGAGCATTAAGGAGCCCAGATAACTTGTTTTCGGCGTTAGCGGCGTTGTCGCTGATGGGAACATCTCAACGGAGGCAAAGAATGAAAATCGGGATTCGAACCACACAGCTACGCCATCATTCCACAGAGCTACCACAGATCTACGCCATCATTCGAAACTGCTTTGGCCAAAGACAAGCAGGCGCTATGTCATCGCAACGTCAATTATGGTTGCCGTACGGCGTATCCGCTTTTATAGCACTGTAAGAAACTTAAGATATGTCACTCTTACAACTCAGAACGCTATCTTCAAGTGTTGTTGGAGCACAGAGGAATGCATAAACGAACTCTACATATATGATATGCACATCATATATTAAAGTAGAATGAACTACTTTTCGATACTACATTTCGGCTGTGCTCCATCATGAGTATACTTACCATAACGTACCTTCCAAACGCCAGTGTAGTCGACGTGCATGGTAAGCCCACGATATGTAAACCACTACTTATTTGCACAAACACGTCCAGCCACCTCGAAATGCGATAAGCTCGAAGCCCAAAAATGAAGCAGAGGCCGGGACGGAAGAAAGGTAGCCTCCTCACTTTGCGGCGATAGCGCAAAGACACGCGGCTGTTTCTCGTACACCAGGAAATGCATGGTTGCAATTGCTCGAAACATCGTTGTCATGGTACCAGCGCGGAAATGCGGCACATTTTGCCTTTGTGTGCCCCAGGAAAGGATGCGACGCCAAGCTTCCAGCGAAGACGGAAAAGGCACCTCGGATCACCACGCTGTGTGTGTACGGCTGACAGGCTGCCTACGCTCAAATCAGCGCCAGCTGTCCAGACACCGGCCATTGGAGTTGCCTGGCCTGCGGCCGCTATTCTAAAGCATGAGTGGCTGGCCCGAGCAGCGCGACGACGTACTCAGCAGACCCCGCATGTTGGAGGTATGATTCCCCCCGATGCGACAGCGTCGCAAGAACAATACGCGTGTTTAAGTTGCGTCTGGGCGTATAAGGGGGGGGGGTGCCGGCAATGAGACCCGAAGGATTCGCGACCTGATTGGATGGAAACGCCGTCCCCTGTTTCCCTAGGCCTGGTGTGTAGGGATTGCGAAGGGGATAAAAAGAGGCAAGCGAATGCCTGGGAAACGCATTTTGGGACGAACCGCAACGCTGTAAACATGTAAATCAACCTCTTGTACGCTTCATCGGATCCTCAGTCCCGTTCCCTCCAAAAGCAGCTCTGCTCGAAGACGAGGTTCGCAATTGCCTGCCGGAACGCGAGGAAACCGGGGCAGTCGGGAGAGCCTCAATTTCGAACACTACCCTTGACAGGCTACTTGGTGAGCTTAATTATCCACTGTGCAAACATAGTTACCCTCAGTATGCGCATGCCTATATGTCACTTTAATCTATCTACTAGCACCAGACCAGTGACGATGAGGTCAGAACTGTCCTACGTGGCACGGATCAATTCGTTGTTGTGTATGGAAGGCGTTGTGGGTTCGAATGCTGGATGACGGTTGCGTTGTACCGTCGTCCGAACGTGACCCACCGCCGATGGAGTCGGTGTGAGCGCCCACGCTGTCCTGCGAAGTGGCGGTTGATGGACCGGGGACAAAGGAGCGATCCCGTGCCTGCCCGGGGGCTGCTCGCTCGAATATGCCAGCCACTCGAGCCGGTAAAATGTCCGTCAGATGCGTCAACTACAGCAACGATCGATGTAGCCTGAACTCTGGTCGGACACAACCGGGGTCGTTGCACCCTTGCAGAAATGGTCGCGTGAGCACTCGCTTCCCCGCGAGATGCTGTGCGACGGGACCTGCAGGGGGCCAGCCTCCACACCACTCCTGCTTTTCGTTCACGCGCACAGTTCTTATATATAATTATACTCGGTTACCGCCCAAGGAAAAATGTTAACGTAGCTTGCACTTTAGTGGTGCTAAGCCTGAAGGAAGTGCGAAGCTAGGCAGCGTTTCTTGTTTCTCATCGGTTTTCTCTTCCTTTCCTCCTCTCTTTCTTTCTTGTTCACTTTTCTAGTTTTTTCTGTGCTTTTTTTCACTTTATTTCTATTTTTCTTCCTTTTTTTTTTCATTTCCTTCTCTCTGTTTCTTGTTGTCGCTTGCTTCCTCTTTCAATTTTTATACGTGGCTTGCGTTGAGTTTCTCTAGGCGTAGTATTAATGTCCGCGTTTAATATCATCATCAAGGCGGTCGAGGAACAAGAGGAAGAGGATGTCTCTATGGCGGGAGCGCCTGCTCAATATCCTACAGTTGGCTATGTTATAAATGGTTTTGCCTGCGTTACGCCAAGCGACGGCGACAGCATACGACAGCCCGGCCCCCTAAAGCGCCCCGCACTCAAAATGGCAGCGTCGACCACAGAACCACGGCGCGCCTGCCCCTTCAGCTGTGAGACCATCGTGCTGTTTCCTGCTCGAACCGTAAGGACTTTTCTTCGCTTTATGTAAACACTACGCGTATTAAGAGTTAAAGATTTGTCGCTACTACTTAAAACATTGTTTAGCTAAGCTGCGATGTTATAGTCGTCGACGACAATGCCGCCCCCCCCTCAGTAATTTTCAGATTTGCATGTGTATACAAAGATAAACACACCCCCCGAACGTCAGACTTGTGCATGTTATAGACAATATGTAAAGGATTACAATTTCAAATACTTGCTTTAGCACGAAATTAATTACAGTGGTCAATTACAGCCGCAGAAAAGTAACAAAGAAGTTACCGAAGTGTAGTCGATTACTTTTGCGTTACTGTCCTTCAAAATTTTATTGCTGTAACACAACACAAGCCTACTCAAACTACAACGAACCGCCGTGGCCTGAATGATAGAGAGAAGGCAGGAGGCTTGCATGAAGGCTGGGAGGCTTATTGGGGCTTTTGTGATATAGCGCTACAAGTTAACTACGAACAGGAGTTGCGTTTCAAAGTTGTGGTCACTGATTCGTCAATGTTTCCTCGTTAAGAGGTCAACTGGTGCACTGAATAACGTTCTCGACGCATGCGCTGGAGGGATGGGCGATATTATAACGTAAAAACACCTTGCGCGCCCGCTCGAAATTGCGCAGTGCTTCGATGCTAGTGGCTATGCCCTCTAGTGTCGCACGTCGCTTTTGCTGGTGCACGGGTAAAGCGTTAATCTAAGGCCAAGGAAAACGAAAAAAATCCACGCATATCCACGGAGTGAATGATGATGAGTGGGCGAAGCTCCGGCAGACCACCGGAGAAAGAGGAAGCCCGCCAAGAGCGAGCGCATTTTATAACGCTCACCCCTAGCGGTCTCCCATCACACTAGCGCGCATCGAACGATCGTTCCATTCAATGCGAATCGAGCTGGGATGCGCCTCTAGCGGTATCCGATTAAACGAGAGCAATGCACCTCCATCCAATCAGTTTCGACTCCTAACGCGTCATCTGGCGCTCCTATCACACTAAACCCACACGCAGCGCGTACGTAACGCCATCTAGTGAGCAATTCATCTACTGTCACAGCGCAGCGCCATCTAGTGAACATTGCGAGAAGCAGCTGGGGTGGCTACGACAACGACAACGGAGGGACTGAGCCACAGCGTAAGCAGCTTCGCCCCTAAAAATTGGTTCTGAAGGACACCGCGTATAGACTATTTTCCGTAATACATCTGGGCGCCGCCATCTTGGGCTGTTAAGCCGCTGTTTCCTTGTTTTTTGTACATCGCGACGTGTATTAATAAGTCCATGAAACACCGTGTGCACCAACCCAACCATTTTCATGCGTATGCGTCTACCGTAACACTGTTTATTTAGTTGTTAAAGATACAAAACACAAAGGTTAACAGCCCAATATGGCGGCCCTCAAACCCATCCGTAATATAGTCTATACAGGAGGGGGTTCCTTACAAAGCAGGCGCATATATTCGGTACGAGAACTGCTGTAGAAGACTGGTTACAACTTACCACTCGATTTTTTTCTCTTTTTTTTTTGGGGGGGGGGGGGGGGGGGGAAGTAGCTTATTACTTATAATCAACTACAATAAAATGCAATTAAATTACCCCGAACGCTGCGATTTCGAAAACCAATCTATTATATCATGAAATTTCAAAAAAATTGTAATTTGTTACAATTAATCGATTGCGTTATCTTCAACTCTGACGAACATAAATAAAAGTAAGTTTGAATCCCTCCATGAAAAAAAAAAAATGCCCCCACCTCCCCGAAGGGAATCGTGAGGAAATGCGAATGCACTTCTTGCGCCGAGAGTACACGGCGTAGTAATTTTAATGGCGTAAATTAATGACGAGACGAGGATTTGTACTGTAACCATTTATTTACACATTCATCAGCACGTCAGACGCTTTTAGTTGGCCATCCGCAGCAGGTCCGTAGACGCAGCCTGCAAGCCATATTCCTATGGCAGGCTGCGTCCCCATAGTTGTAGCAGACGGTCAACTAGAAATGTCTATTAATGCGCCACACCAGAACAACGACGCGATGAAACGCACACAAGCGCATGCAGGAACGCCGGCGGAAGCGTCGGTGCCACTAGGGAAATTTGCAGCGGCGCGCGCTCCTCCTCTCCACTCACTCTCCGCTACTCCGCCCGCACCACCTGCTCCGGTTGCTAGGGGCGAGGATAAGCGCGCGCGCCCGCAGCTGTTACTATGGGAGAGGGAGTGAGAGCGGAGAGATGCGGACACCGACGCCTGACATAGCCCGACTAAGAAATGCATTCGCATTTAAAAGCTTCCGGGATCACTAGTGGATCGCAGGCTGCCCATTTTAACGTGGGAAGAGCGCACTGCACGCTAGTCGCGTCTCTCATGGACTAATAATAAAATTTACCAACGAGCCAACTACCGGTTCGCGGGCAAAAACGTACTACAGTGTGCTGCCACAGATGTTGGGCAAATCCAACTACTTCACATTGGTCTACTAACTGTTAAGTAGAAAACCCACTTCCAGAATCATCAATATAGATTTCCGGACGGACGTAAACAATAATTCAGGAAGACTTTAGTGAACCGTCGGGAATAACCCGGCGATGAACACAGGGTTCGCCCGTTCCACCTTCGCTGGTTAGCAGTCTTGTATCTTGCTCCTATTCATCGATCAATTGTGACAACGATCAGCTCCGGCGTCCCAAGTAAATACGTCATCGCCACCATCTTGGAAATGCGCCTCCACTCAGAAGTGCGATAACTGAAGGCAAAATTGGCGCTAGAGTCGATAGCGAAACAAAATGAAAGCAGCCAATGGCAGCCTGCCGCCGTGCCGGCAAAGCCGGGCTCCCCGCGCCGGCCGCGCGCAGCCGTGCCTCCGTGCATCGCAGCCGCCGGCCGTTACGCAAAGTTTCCTGATGTTCCGTTACACGAAGTGAGCGTTGCCCAGCGTGTGCAGTTTTTGCGGTGTCTGCGTGTTGTGCGCTCTTGCTCCGTGATGGTTAACGACGTGCACCATTCGTACATCATGCAGTGATTTACGGATACTTCAAGACCGGCCGAGTTCCGCAAGACGCTTCCATGCTCCAGAAAACTGAAGGTGAGCATGCGGTTTGCGATCGCAGCCACACATGCATAGCTTCATTGCAGTTCGGCAACAGTTATTGTTTTTAAATATAGCGTAATCGTGCACTGCACGAGCTTGCAGTTAATATCGCTGTTCTCAGAAGCAATGAAATTAAAGCACTATCATAGTTTAACTTTTGCGTCGCTGACATGACTGCGTGCTCTGAAGCGCGTTTTGATTTTTTTTTTTTTTTGCCAGTTTATCACTCGCCATCGTTCAAATACGCGTTTTGTGACTCGATGTTTCGCAGTTTGCACTCAGCCGAGACGACGAAACGACGTTTGCGTGATGCGTCTGCGTAATTTGTAGCGTTGGAATTCATAGTTTTCAATTGCTTTTTTTCAGCACGAGAACGTTGTCGAAGTATTGTAGAAGGCAAGAACTGATTGGTTCGCCCAAGGAGTGGTTAACAGCTGTGAGATCCGCTGTCTGCGAAGTCGCCATCCCCAACTCAAGTGGACCAGCTTTCTATTCTGCCCCCCAGTGCTTTTTTTTTTTTTTTCGGTGGGGGAATATTCTATGTTAGTACTTACAGCTAAAGATGTACTCATTGTGTTTATGCATTAACTCTGTAAATACCTATGGAAAAAGCCCTCTAAGAATTCATGGGTAGGCATTAGACAATCTTTATTTATTTATTATTTTTTTTTTGTGAGCTTCGAGTGTTCTATACGTAGAGATTTAGTGTTTGTGCTTATCACGATGCAGTGATCAGTGTACCCGGCATGACATACTCCCTTCAGTGAACTTATCTTCGGCTAGGTATTGTATTCCCGGTGTAAGAAGAGCTGTGTAGTAGGCTTATTTCACCCGGCCGTTGAGTGTTACGCTTTTCTTCGGATGAATTATGTGCTGCTACGTAAACTGACCATCGCCATTCATCCCGTTGCCACCAGCTATAAACTCTTAAGTAGTGGTCAATTACCAAATAATGTCTCGCTCTTTTTACTCAAATGTACTACTTACTCCGCCGAATCTGCTTTCTTAATTTTGTTTATCGGCAGTGAACGTGTCCGGCATTCCATCTATATTAGAGCAACATCTAAGCAAATATATTAGTGGTTGTTGTGTGTTTCGTATCAGTACAACGGTTTATAGTAGATCATTGCATTATTATTCCATATTATGATATTTTGCGATTCTTTGTTTTTCTCATGCATTGACATTTCTTTAAACTTCGTGACTCTGTCTCATCAAAAGCTCCTCTGCACTTAGGTCAGTATTGGACCTAATCATGTCCTTTATGTGTATACGTCAAAGGGCCTGCACATTTCAGTGTGTTCGATTGTTTTAATTTCTAATTTCTGAAGATTGCAATGAACTTTTGTGGTGTTAACTCATGGACGCATTGTGCATTCTTCCCTTCCGTTCTTCTGAACTTGTATCGTGCCCCATTATATCCTCCTGAGTTCCAGCAATGGGAATTTGTCCAATATATTGGACAATGGAACTCAGCGCACAACTGCTTTCGAAGCGCTTGGCTCCTCCTTGGAAGCACGTTTTTAACTGCTACTGGGACCCGTGCTGCCATTTAGCAAGTATGGGCAAAGTTGCGGCGTTGCTCGCCTTTCCAGGATTGTTGGAAATGGTGTGACTGAGCGCGAGCGACTTTTACGGGAGCCGCCTAGGCAGTGGGTCAATTGTGATACCAATTCTCGGATGTGTTAACGCGTACTTAAGCATCAATTTCTGTTCGTAAGAGCTAGAAAAACACTCAAAAGCACATATTTGTGTGACCCATACCCTCTGTTCCCCCCAAAACGCCCCCCTAGAGCCCCACTGTTCAATATGTTCGACAACATACTGCGGCCAAGTAACATGAAATACAGAAAAACTACGTGACACGTTTCGCCTTTGCACTCAGAAGAAGCGTTTTGCAAATTTAAAAAAAAAATCCGTGATACTAAATTCACTCTGGAAGCCAGGAGGATATATACAAATCTTTAGTTTGGGAAACGTACGGAGCAATAAAACGAGGCCAATATATGTTGTGCGTGGAATTCATCCTTTATGCTCTGGCACATGCTGCCTGCGTGTATTTAAACGCACAGCGCGCACGCGCACGCGAAAAAAAAAGGGCGCGCCGCGCACACGGCAATGATAAAAAAAAAAAAGGAAGAGCGCGCGCGGCACAAGAGGAGGAAAAGCAGGCGCCAAAAAGCACAAGAAAAAAAATCACAGCATATCCGCGGAGTGAATGATGATGAGTGGGCGAAGCTCCGGAGGTACATCATCAAGGACGTGATGGTGGTTGGTTGCATGTGGTCAAACGATGTGCATGTGAGACCATATCGCGATGCCATGTGTTGTATGGCATCGCGATCGTCATCGTCATCAGCGTCATCGTTATGACGCATAGTGGGTATACATTCCATGTAGTGGCATCGCGATCGTCATCGTCATCAGCGTCATCGTTATGACGCTGGTCTGTTGTATGGCACGCTGACGTGTTGTATGGCATCGCGATCGTCATCGTCATCAGCAGGTGGCTACTACTACAACCATGGGACGCACGACCCACGGGATAAGGAGCTTCGCCCCTAAAAAAACGGCGCGCCGGGCGCGCGGCGTGAGAGGGGAAAGAGTAGGAGCCAAAAAAAGAAAACAAAACCGGCGCGCGCAGTGGAAGGGAGAGGAGGCGAGAAGGAGCGCGGGGCTGCTGTTACTGTTGCCCTGACGACGTAGACAACGCAATCGCTACGTAACCGCAACGTCACCGCCGCCATTACCGCGGCCTCCACTCGCCAGGGCCGCAACTCAACGCGTCTGTTGGCGCTCTCGGCTCAAGCGTAGCAGCGCGTTTGAATTTTATGTCCCTATGGGAGCTATACGGAGAAACCGATCCCTATTGTGATTCCACTGTCCTACGGTGGTTTTTTTCTTTATAAAGCCAACCGTGTAACGTTAGAGACGGCTGAACCATAATCAACGTCAGCAAGGAACGCGAGCCGCGGCTTCACGTGCCACCGCCAAGCGCCGTCTTTATTTTCTTAACTTGCGGTCGCGCGCTCTCCAGTTGGCGCACCGCCCAAACGAGGGCGCTACAAAGACATAATATCGTCGTAGGTCACCAAAATTTGTGACGTCTATGACTTTACGTAGCGTGACGTCGGATGATGACTTCACCGCGTTACATGGCTGCCTGCTCAAAAGTGGGCCGATCCCGGAGGCACCGCCAAACCACGTGACGTTCCGAGAACTTCCATCCGAGACGAAAAATAACAAGATGGCGTCGGCCTTTTACTCGTCTCAGGGAATTTCCAACAGACAACAAAAAGAATTTAACGCTAAGAGTAACTAAATCAGTTTTCCTCTTCGAACGTTTCCTTCTTTGATCACAGTGGTACGTTTATATATATATTTAGTTTTCTTCCATTTTTTTTTCTTGATATTGTCAAGTGGGCGTGACGTCGACGAAGGCAGAAGTCGGTAGGTCCAAAATGAAACTGTTTATTTGGCCGAACTTGTGGCCGGTAAACGGGAAGTCAGATTACAGCAATACTCACTGCCACTGATATGGGCGAACAGAATAGGTGTCTGGCGGCGGAAATGCGGCGATGCGACCTCTTGACGTGGGCGTGGAGCGGGAGCGTAGCGTCGGACTGCAGCTGCGTAGCTCATGGCTTGCGGCTGGGGCCGTGGCGGTTTAGAGGTGCCCATCGACTGCTGGATTTCCTCTAGAACGACGTCTGCGATGGAGTCCACTTGCGGCTGTGGTGAGGGTAACAGCTTGCGCACTTCCTCCCGCACGATCGCTCGGATCGTTTCGCGCAAGTCGTCGAGAGCATAAACAGCATGGGCTGTCTTGACTCGTTGGGCGATTGTACTGGCGGGTTCGCATTTCCAGCGTCTTCTCGATCGCTATTGCTTCCGACAGGAATTCCTGGACGGTCGTCGGCGGGTTCTGCATCAGCCCAGCGAATAGTTCTTGCTTGACCCCTCGCATGACCAAACGGACATTCTTCTCCTCGGGCATGTCGGGGTCAGCGTGCCGGAACAGCCGCGTCATTTCTTCGACAAAGATCGTCACTTTCTCATTTGGTAGTTGCACCCGTGTCTCCAACGAAGAAGCGGCCCTTTCCTTGCGGGCGACGCTCGTGAACGTGCCCAGGAATGCGCCGCGGAAGAGATCCCAGGTTTGAAGTGCAGACTCCCGGTTATCAAACCAGGTTCTAGCCGCGTCTTCCAAGTAGAAGTAGACGCGACGTAGCTTCTCTTGCGAGTCCCAGTGGTTGAGGCTGGCCACTCAGTCGTACGTCTCCAGCCACGTCTCCGGGTCTTCAAAAGATGATCCACAGAAAGTCGGTGGCTCCCTTGGCTGCTTGATCACGACCGTTCCGGGAGTTGTTGCAGTGGCTGTCATAGTTGTCGAAGTAGTGGTCGTGGCCTTGCACTTTCGAGTCTTATCCGGTAGGGGGGCCCGAACTCTGGAGGTAGCCCTCGTTGCCTGCGGCTAGCTCGCTGATCGAGGTTGGCGTCGATTTCTCCTTCATCACAGGGGCTGGGTTCACGGCTTGACGGGGGCGTCCGGAACATGAACGCACAGCACCTCTACCAGATGTCACGTGGTCTTGACGTCGACGAAGGGAGAAGTCGGTAGGTCCAAAATGAAACTATTTATTTGGCCGAACTTGTGGCCGGTAAACGGAAAGTCAGATTACAGCAATAATCACTGCCACTGATAGCGTCGAACAGAGCATCGGCCGTCGATCAACTGATCATCGTTGGAGCGCGCCGGCTTTTATACATCACGCGTCGAACATTCTAGCCTTATCACTGGTCGCCACGCAAGCTCTGGAATGAAATCTTGAGTTGTTCCCGTGCTGTGCGCAATGTTAAGAAAACGATCTACTACAAATGTGAAGCTTCTCAACCACTGAGGCGCGATCTGCGCCGAGCATTGCTCACAGTCTTGGTGGGTTTAAACAGACCACAACAAAATAACACGCGTGACAATATCATTAGTGAATACACGGCTAAATCATTCATTTCTAAACCTATCATTTTTATGAAGCTACTTAATTTGCTTATCAAGGCACCTTTCGGAGCATCACTGACATCAGCCGGTGAGTCATCCAATGCGGTTGCTCATCCAATGCGAAGCCTGCAATGCGTGCACCACAAAGCAAAGTAGTAAGATAAAAAGGAAGAAAAAGGAGTCGGGGTTAGTCATGCGAACATTACATCCTCCCTAGTCCACGCAGTTTGGGAGTACGCGGCCTCTTCGGATACCAGCCGCAGCGGAAGGATAGAGTGTTTGCTTGCGTAATGATGGCCGCCTCCTAGAGGCCACTAAGACGCTTCCGGTACAAAGATTCCTGTTACAACCTCCTATGCCAACTTCAAAACACAGCTAACTTCTTGTGAAAAGCCCTAAACAAGGTCCCAATATTTATGAGAACTAACAGACAGTGATGCCAAGGATAGCGTATATTTTCCTTGGCATCACTGTCCGTTCGTTCTGACTAATATTGAGTCTATGAAAGAAAAGCGAGCCCTTTTAAATCCCCTTCTTTCCTCTAAACAAGCTCGGTGTGATAGACTATATTAACTTTGATTGCCAGAAAAGAATTTGTACCGCTGTACAATCAGCCGTGCGAATTGCTCGCGCTGACGTCACTGAAGCCGTCATGTCGTCAAGCCAGCATGATGGGAAGTTGGGTTCGTGACGTCACGTAAATGGTACGAGTACGTACGCGTTATGTCGTTATTTAGGCAGAGAAGCCAACAACTTCCTGGTCGTGTCTGTTAAATATCTACGCCGTAAATGTTTACAAGGGTTCCTTATGAATTCGCGTACGACGACTCGAAGGCAAAATCCATCTTATACTATTTCTTCTCATTTCACGTAGTGATCCCCCCTCGCCCCTCTCCCAAAGCTTTCTGCACCCAAAGTGACAGCACTGCCTCCATAATACGATCGTGCTTCATAGGATAGAAGTCACTGCAAGCTTTTTTACTACTCACCTAGCTCTGCACCGCCTCCTCGATCGGCCCATCTGTGATAAAGCGGCGATGCCACTTATTGACGTCATCGTGTGACGTCACAAGTTTCCGTTATCTGTGGAGTGGCGAGAACGCCAAAGCTAGCTGGGAAAACTGCACGTGGGTTTTCAGTTCGTGCGCGAACGCCGCACAATCAAGCTGTAGCGTCCTTTACTGCTGTTGTGTAAAATCTGTTTAGAACGGACGGTGAACAATTTAGAGCTCCGTAAGTACAATGCTGGGGAAGAGACGCGTAAAGTACCGCAGTTTGCTATGTTACTGTACGAGAGCAGTACAACGTTCCGACTTACGGGCACCAATATGGTCAGAGGGAATGCCAGCATGAGTTCAGAAAACATGTTCGACGACTTAGAGCAATAGGTACACATGTATTGTGTGCCGACTCGAACAACTGTTTAGAAAAAGTGGTTAACGTACTGGAGTACCTTGTACTAAACAGCGGGAGGGCAGATTGGGCTGACGTACACCGAAAGGTGGCATAGACGTTGCTACGCATTTAGTGAAGCAAACTTTCCAATAGAGAAACACGTTTGCGTTGCTGGTTCTGGGACAAAAACTTGAACGTTCCGGCAAGTTATGTAAGGTATGCTGAGTTCAGTGCTCGGCCATACGAAATATTCCCGCGATGAACGATGAACTTTTACTTTAAAATGCGCCTGGTATTTACATCATTAGCAAAAATAAATTACTTATGGCTCTAACAAAAGCGAGCTCGCAACACAACACCAGTTCAAACGGGACAGACTCTGGTCTGGATATTCTATTGAGGGGCTTTAGTGCATTCTCTTTATATATTTCTTTACTTTTATTAGGGCGAAAGCTTGATGCCCGTGGCCTCCGTGATTAGCTCTGGCATCACGGCGCCTTGCCGGAGCTAATCGCGAAGGCCGCGAGAGGCCTCATCAAACGCGTAAAGTGATCGTCGTCGGCGTCAACGCGAGTGATGCGAAAAATCATCATTTTATGACGTCACGGATCACCAAAATTTATGATGACACATGATGGCGTCACAAGTGCGCTTCTACGCCCCCTCGACCTCGATAAACAGTTAGGGGCTGCTCAAAGGACCCGCGACGCGGTGAGGAGGCTCGGCCTTTCCGTCCGGACATGGGAGCGCGCCCCGCTGCGTCCTAACACCCACCCGAAGGACAACGCCATATTTTTAAATGCGAAGCAATTCTGAGCGAACCAAATACACTTAGTTTCTATCTATCTATCTGTGTCTGTCCTTCTGTCTGTCCGTCTCTCCGTCTGTCCGTCTGTTCATCTGTCCGTCTGTCTGTCTGTCGATCTATCTATCTATCTATTCATCTATCTATCTATCTATCTATCTATCTATCTATCTATCTATCAATCTATCTATCTATCTATCTATCTATCTATCTATCTATCTATCTATCTAGCGGGGTACGTCTGGATACTCGCTTCGTCACCTCTATAACCTGGCATATATCAAAATTTACATCGGAGAGACCAACTCTATAACAAAGATAACTGGCAAGTCATAACGTGAACCTGCAGGATTCGCAATGTGACCCGCAGGATTCGCGCCTGATTGCATGGAAACGCCGTCCCCTGTTTCCCGTGGCCTGGCGTGCAGGGACTACGAAGGGGGTAAAAGAGGAAAGCGAATGCCTCGGAAACGCATTCTGGAACCAACCGCAACACTGTAAACATGTAAATAAACCTCCTGTACGCTTCACCGGATCATCAGTCCGGTTACCTCCAAGAGCAGCTCTCCTCGAAAACGAGGTTCGCGACTGTCTGCCTGGACGCGAAGAATCCAGGGCAGCCTCAACTTCGAACTTTACGCTCGATAGGCTACTTGGTGAGCTTAATTATCCACTGTGCAAACATAGTTACCCTCTGTATGCGCAGGTATATATGTCACTTTAATCGTTCTACTAGCACCAGACCAGTGACGATGAGGTCAGAACTGCCCTACGTGGCACGGACCGATTCGTTG
>JALIZH010026944.1:0-21967 GCA_030522465.1 Rhipicephalus appendiculatus
GGCTACAGGTTAACTGTCCTGTCCCAAAGTGAATCGGCATTGTCACTCTCCTGCTTATGACCATCTCATCTCAGAAAGTGTGCTTTCTGCATTCTACCAAGCGCATTGAAATGTTTTTCTTGCGCCTTCCGGCAAAAAACCACCATACCATTTTCATAACCGAGATTTATTTTTGCATTGTTTCAGATAAATACATGATTTTTTTGGCTATTTAAGCAAGCTATATTTTGTGCAGATCTTCCTTTTCGTGCTCACCAATTCTGTGTTTTATTGAAACTGTGGTGCCGTTAAATTGAGGGCGAAAATGCATGCATTTCAAAGGAACGAGAAACCATTAGAAAAAAAGTTTGTTACATCGTCAACCTTGCAATATTGAAGTTTGTTTAACGCACAGTACATAGCCACAGTAAAACAATATTGTAAATATTGTCCACCTTTTTTTTACAAAATGACTCTGGAGTCAAAGGGTTAAAGGGGTGCTGACACATACATTTTTAGTTGCCGTTTTCTTTACCATTAAATGAAAAGCCAAGCCCTCAAGAGCTTGGAAATGTACTGCTAAGGGAGTGCATCCTGAAGAAGTAACGACAGTATGATTTGAAAAACTAGTTTGGTTCCTACTGTATCCTGACGTCGTAATGGGGTATAAGCTTCTCGTCACATGCTCGCGCAAGATGTCATGACATTTCCACGGCGCTCCCCACTGTGGCTCCCACTGGTGACGAACAAGTGGACATTTTGAATGTTTTGGTGACGCACAAGCAGCCACTTTGGAAATTCCCGGTACTTGACGTCATCACAATTAGCCAGATTGCATCAGAATTAGTACTGTAGCCTGATGTCAAGCTAGTGTCGATGTCGGTATGTGTGCCATGGAAAAATTGACTTTAATATCAAAATTAAATATCTTATCAACATTTGCCGAGTTTCAGACTTGCTCAGAGCCATCTCTTTATACAGGAGATTTGTATTGCAGAGTCAAGTTGCCTTCGAAAAATAAGTGTCAGTGCCACTTTAAGGCGGTCATGTTTCACGTTCACTTACGTGCTCTGGAACCTTTTTTTGCAGTAGTGGTTGTACAACAATGTAAATACGTATGAGAGATGAGTAAAGCGTTACTGCAATTGCCACCATACCAGGATGACACGCACAACGAAAGCTCGAGAACGTCGAGGTGAGGAGGCTGGCTCGGCGGAGGACACTGGCATGGCGCCACCGTGTCCAGATGCTGACGAGGGAGGGCGAGAGTTCGGACGAGGGCGAAGGGGACGGCGACACGGTCGCCCGACAGGCTGCCGCCCGCCATGCCCCAGGAGCGGGAGTACGAGGAGGCTGAAGAGGAAGAGCGCATCGCTGCCATGTCTGGTGGGTATTTTGTAGGGATGGGGCGAATAATAAATTTCAGGTTCGAAGTGGGGATCGGGATTTACTCAAATAATTTCGAATCGAATAGCTTGAATAGTACATATCACATGTTACAAAGAAAAATGAGCATATTGGTCATGACCCAACTTACTTGCACAATATTTTCAAGAATTCGCACGAGGCTTCTGCGAACATCACTTTTCTGGTTCGAAGCAAAGTTTCCACTTTGCAACTTTGAATAGTCGCAGGATTTGAATGGCGGTAGGGTGCAAGTTATAAGCGGCAGAATGCGTTGTTTTAAAATTTGCTATGCTTAGCGCATATACTAAGCCCATACACAAGCTTTTGAACTTACAAAAAAATAAATGCTAATAATAATCGAGGTGCAGGTAGTAGGTGCAGGATGCTTGACCTTGAAGTGTGGCTTCGCGGCAGTGCGTATTTCCCTGGATAGGTCCACACAAATATCTGCACACCAATATACATAAACTCAGCAAGTTTCATCTTAATCAATATCGAATTAAGAAAAAAATTTAAGGACCCATGCCTCCCCTTAATATTCGTTCAAACTACGCGTGCTGTTTGCCTGTGGGGCATGCGAGTTTACTGGGTTTTAGTAAATTGTTCTTATCCTTCTACTACGTCTCGTGTCTGCAACGGCGCCCAAAGACAACAGGCATCAAAAATAAGTTGTAGCAAGCATTTGTTTATTGTCTTTTTGGTAGACTTGATAATTTGACATTCAGTTAATTCAGGCCTCTTTTTTTCGTTCCCGGGAAATTACAAATTAACGAAGTTTTTTTAGTAGTAGTAAAAGGTGGGGAAAAAGGAAAAAAAAAAAAACACCCTACCACATGCAGCTGTGCAGAGTGAACCGCTTTATA
This sequence comes from Rhipicephalus appendiculatus, assembly GCA_030522465.1. Lineage (NCBI taxonomy): Eukaryota > Metazoa > Arthropoda > Arachnida > Ixodida > Ixodidae > Rhipicephalus > Rhipicephalus appendiculatus. Next base: position 2,250 of record JALIZH010026944.1, read on the forward strand.
AGAGACCCCAGTGTGCTTACATTGAAATAGGGGGTTGTTTAGAAAATGAGAATGCGATACCCAGCTTATCAGAGACCCCTCATCTAAGGGATAAGTACAGCTCCCCGGTGCGTGTCTCACAAAAGAGGGTTCAACTACATATGCATGATTCCACTAACTTACTTTTGCTTGGAAGTAAGTATGGTGGTTTCGGATGATGGACCAAGCTGCTCTTTTGGAATGGTGTTCGTCTGGGCTAGTTGATTTTGCAAGTTGAGTGGTTGCAGCAAGAATTAGACGCACGCACAAAGGAAAGAAACCCTAAGACATTGCTGACTAACAACTGGCATGTATTGAAACTCTCTACAGAATATATAGGTGTGGCCATATGCAGTTGATAACGGATGGCCACACCTATATATTCTGCATGATGGTAGTCGATTTCTATCTGTGACAACACAACTGATGTTGCATTGATACAAGCTGTGCCTTTCATATTTCTGGTGATAGGCTCGATGATTACATGAGCGGCTGTATCCTTCCTTGGCACCCTCAAGTCCGACAACGGACTGAAAGGGGGCCTGTGTTAGGGCATGGCTGAACATGGTTCGCTTGTTCTCTTGCTCTGTCGTTCACGCAGCATCCCATCTGCCCTATGTACATGGAACTACCTGACAGTAGTATGCTGTACAGTTGAACCCCTTTATAAGAGGCACACACCGGGGAGCGATTCTCGTCTTTTATATCAGTTGTCTCTTATAAGCAAGGTACCATGTATATGAGTCTTTTTATCAACCCCTACTTCAATGTTGGCACACTGGTGTCTCCAATACCCATTTGTCTCTTACGTCAGCGTCTCTTATAAAGGGGTTCGACTGTATACTATGCCCTGGTCACATGTTGCGTACTTCCTCCTGTGCTTCACCCTGCATCGCGTTTCCACCCTGTCGTTGAACACGCCTGCACATCGTGCTTCGTTTCAGTGTGGCAGAACAAGCCACCTGTATGCCTTGGCACTTAGCAATCTTCTTCAGGTTGTGGCTAAGGAACCGCTTCTATTTGACGTTGTGGGCCCTGATCCTCAGTTTCTTTGTTTTTTTCTTTTGCACCCCTTCATTTTTCCAAGTACTGAGAAGCTTGCGGCTCTGATGGCACAGGTTGGATAGTGGCATCTTGTAGCCTTGTGACCTGAGCACAACTTCCCTCAGACTGCTAGGATAGCCGAGTACGCCAGTCCCCTGGCGTTCTCGAGTGACATGAGGGACATTGTTTGAGTGACATGAATCTGAAGGAGAAAGCTCTGGCTTAACCTAGGTTCATACCTACAACATACATGTTTAGGATCGAATGTCAAGAGGAGGTCCATGAACTGAAGTCCGTTTTCTGAAGGCTTCTACGACTGGGAAGGTGAAGTCCAGACAGGCCTCATTGAAGGACTTCTTTTTCTGTTTTGGTGTCTTCGTGTTTCTTTCCTTCGTCCATGCATCTCGTTTTTGCTGCAACCGCTCAACACGCTCTTTTGGCCTGCGGACTCGCCGTCCCTTGACCCTCCACTTTCGGTTGGGCGAGTTCTTAGCCGGTCCAGAGGCCGGGAGGACCGACAATGTGGAAAACATTTTCATGTGCGCAGTCCCCATCCTCAGGTGTGGGCCGCGTGCTTGTAGGGGTGGGACGTCAACAACACAGGTTTTTTTCCTTGTTTTTTCGGCAGCCAAGTGCGCCGGCGGCTCTTCGAACATGTAGTTTCTCTGTGAAGATGTGCATATGGCATCGTTTGCTATTGAAATATCTCAACCCAAGCTTTCTCTCTCCCGTTTCGGATCATGTGTATTGCACGAAAGGACAGGCCAGTCGCGTTCTTGTTGTCACATGACTCAGCTGTTCGCGGATCGGTCCGTCGTCTAAACCTACCATTAGAGTTGATGGCTAATTTGCTTTTCCAACCAATTTTTTAAGCTTATTTTTGAAGAGCTTTCAGACATATTCCAAAATGTGAGTCATATTCCAGTTCATTATTATTTGTGTTGCTTCAATGATGCCGTGAAAATGGCTGCCTACTATATTTGTCTTTTTGCTCTCTGGCACTGTCTAAAATTGTGGGAATCACATCTGGCATCTTGAGCCATGCACATGCATGTAATTAAAGGGCAACATGGGCTGTGTCTCGTGGCAGCAGGTTGCCCCTACCCAATTCAAGGACGTTTTTCTGCATGACATTGGTGTACTGCGGCGAAAGCACCTTGAGAAGCGTCTGGCACACGATTGACCAATGCCAGGCCACCTTGTTTTCTTTTTAATTTCTTCTCAATCAATACGCGATTGTTAGTGCACACGGTTTGGTTAGTTTGGCCACTTTTCAGGCTGACAATCGCCCTTTTGTGATTGTTGAACCTCTACCTGTCGTCGTCAACAATCTACGTAGTTGCTAAGAGTCACTGCATCCCAGTTACATCCTGGCCCAAATTACGACGAGGTATCCGGGGATTATTCTACGGGTCAATCCTGTTCTGCCATTAAAAGTGGAGCGTCGCAGGTGTATCGGGAACTGCTGTAATGAGGCTGCTGTGACCCTGAGGAGCTTCACTCGGCTGTTGCCGATTTCGACGTCTACACCATGGGAGCCTAGCGCGACATCCTCCAGACCTTCTGCTTTCGTCACCAGTGTGATGCAGGCTTGACCACCTTCGTCGATCGGTGCCTCACAGACAATGCCAGCTTGTTCTTGTCAAGTTTCTGATCACAGCTTAGGTCGTGTGCCAGGAGCGGTCTCTCTGCCAATCGGGTGCATGTAGGTGTTGCACACACCATTCAGTATTTTTCCACTTGACGGCACACCATCGTGTACTTATCCCTTCCAATCACAGCCCATCACTTCTTTGTCGGCTGGCACACGTCTCGTGCACTTCACTCATGAAGAACACACTTGGAAAAATAGCTTCTTTTTATGTTTTAGCACGATACAAGGCACGCTTTACCCCTGTCATACGGCAAATCTAACGTCATTTACAAGGAATGACCTTAGGTGAACTTAATGTCATTTTACCTGCGCACTGTCACACGACGAAACCAAATGTCATTTTAAAATGATGACCATGATCCCCTCCTAAGCCGTGACTTTGGGAGAAATAAAAATCTGTTAAAACTTGCATGTAACACGCGCATAGCCTCAAAAATATCTTTTATCACTAAAGAGGTGCTCCTAGAATATAAACGCAGCTGTTTTACACAACTTGCCACAGCTGCACAACAAAAACAGTCAAGCCAAGAGCCAGTCGAAAACCAACATGGCGGATGATGTGACCGGGCGTGAGTGGGAGTATACAGTGGACTGAAGCGTGTGACCACGACTGACTCCCTGGCTGCAGAAATGAGACGGCAACAGCAATTTCATGTAGACACCGCCTCGATCAACACAACACAAGCAATCAGACGATGGACACCCACGATACAGGCAACAATGACAAAACGACAACAGAGCACAAATGAAACATGGTCGGCGTCCAGCCGCTGTAGCTGAGTAGCTTTCTTTTAGAAAAGCTTCAATTTGGGCTAGTTGGTACGGCATTTGCGCACCACCTGTCCCGTCCTCTTGTTCCGTCACTCGTTTGTGCATTTCGCTCAGCACAACTACGTTATAATTTCTTTTAGAAACTTTCATGTGTGCTATTATGTCATCAAACCACTAATAAGTTAATCTAGTAAAGAATAAGATATTTACGAATTACAAAAGTGACGTATACATAAGTTAACAGCCATTTCCCTAAAAGGTCCCTGGCGTTGAGACTAAGCATTTGGTCCGAAATCTAATGCAAATGTGTTTTGTGAACTCATTCCACAGAAAATGTCATTTTCATCTAATGGCATTATTTTCCCCCTTTGACAGCAAACAAGTGACATTACAAACGAATGACATACGCTGTAAATGACAGTAGATTTGCCGCGTGGCAGGGGTATTACACACAAGTCATCATACATTTCAATCTCTTTTGCATGATAATCTTCCTTGTAAGTTGATTCTTGTATCTGCGAGTACCGTATTTACTCGCGTAATGAACGCACTCGCATAATAAACGCACCCCCAACTTCAGTCGTCAAAATTAAGATTTTTTGTTTCTCCCGCGTAATAAACGCACCCCCTACATTCATCCGCTGCAGTCCCGCGAACCGACACGACGTGGCGCCTCCTTGCCCGTTGATCTTTTCCGTTTTTTATTATGCCGATCCCCCTCGGTTCGCTCCCTCACCCCCCTTCGCCCGCTGCCGCGCGCAGTTGTTTGTTTTTCTTTTTATCTGTGCGCGGCACGTCCCCAGTGTTTTTGAATTATCCGTGTGCCACAGCGGGATTCACAAACGGTGCGAGTGTAGAGACATCGCGGCTCACAAGCACACAGCGAGCGAAGGTCACGAAACTGACGAAACTGCCCGCGCCCACCAACGGTCGCTTCCTGCAAATACGAAACTTTAAGGCCCAACCACATGCATGCACGCGATTTTTCGAGCGACGGCGACAGCATTTGCTGTCGCGAAGGTCCATCCGTTGCCGTCGCGTCACAGGCATGTCGCAGGTTTCTGAAAAACCAGAAAAAATCGCTTGTCGCCCAGAAAAGAGCGTGACGATTTGCATAACACGGTAGCACCCCTGATCCTCGCTTCGGTTGCAATTTGCACTTCATGCTTGTTATCCACGCGTACTTCAAGGAACGCAAGATATAGGCTACCTTTTTTACAGTCACATCCCACGCGGAGAGCGAGGCAGCGCGGCCGTATTTTGTCGGTAATCGTGTTATCGACGGTTTGTTTTGATGCTTCAGTGGTAGCTTGCTGCAATCGGGGTTGCTTGGTGCAATGTCAACGTCGTCATCGTGCGAGTTCGCCAGTTCGCCGCGGAGGCCACGGAGTTTGCAAAGGGCGTCGTCGGCGTCGTAGCGTACGCTTCCGGGCGCCCCTTGATATCACAGCAGCTACCACTGTCGCGGTTAGACAAAAGATCGCGAAAAAAGAAAGCCGCGAAACGCTTTTATGGAGTGCGCGGGGACAGCTTGCAGAAGGTGGCACCATCAACGACCGAAGATGAGTGAAGTGCAATAAGGAAGCTGTTTCCAAACAGTGTACGCGTATAATAACTGCGAAAGGTTGAGCCACCTAACTTTTTTATTTTTTTTTTGCATTACCGCGTTTTTGCTCATCTCGAAAAAGTTTTCGTAAAATTTACCCCGCATAATAAACGCACCCCCCAACTTTGCTTCGATTTTCGGGAAAAAAAGTGCGTTCATTACGCGAGTATATACGGTATTTCCGCATCTCTCAAACAACAGCCGACAACTGTATGTTCATGTGGCTTTTCCCCTGTCCCAGTTTGTACTTTTCAAGCATACCTTTGTATTGTGTTCAATGGTCTGAGTGATTATGCACGCAGTCGCAGCTTCCCGCATTTTTATTCATTTATTTTTTTTATGGGGTGTCGCAGATGAAGAGATGCTTGACGGCGAGACCGCACCTCCTGCTGAGTCTTCTCTGCTGTCAGCCGAAGAAGGAACCACTTCCGATGACATCTTTGTTTCGCTCCAAGAGACGATTCGTGATGAGAAGGCCGAGAAGCTGAAGCAAGCGAGGATTTTTGTGAGTCCCATACTCTTTCATTATTGATTGGTCAAGACCTGCCATGGTGGTCTAGTGGTTATGGTGCTCACATGATTGCTGGCCCGAAGGTTGCAGTATCGAATCCTGGCCGTGGCAGCTGCATTTTCGATAGAGGCGGAAATGCTTAAGGCTCGTTGTGTACTTCAATTTCTGCGCACGTTCAAAACCCCAGGTGGTGAAAATTTCCAGAGCCCTCCACTACAGCGTCTCTCATAATCATATCTTGGTTTTGGGACGTAAAATCGCAACAATTATTGTTATTGATTGATCAAGCTACAGGTTCACCTTCTGATCACGAAGTTGAATGGAGAGTCAGATTGATGTTGTAGATATCTTCTGTCCTTTCTGGCCTAATTGCTTCGCAAAAATGATCAATATCAGTTTGTGGTTTCAAAAATGAATTTAGTTCATCATAGCTATTGACTTGATGAGCCTTCAATACTGCCTTTCTATATGGAAATGTAGTGAAATCTCATTAATATGTACCTGCTGAAAATGCGGCATAACTACACACTAGAAGGCAGTACGCATCAACCACCTAGTACAATCTTGCATCTCATGGCGCACAAAAAATAAATATAGTGCCGCAGCAAGCACGATTGCCTAAAGTACCCATCACAAAGCCTTTTTTTTTTTCTTTTTGCTGAAATGCAGATATCAGTGGTCCCACTCTTGCGCCAAATGCGCCAAACGACATTTGCTGCACCATCCTGATAAAAAAAGCACAATTTTGCGCCTAAATGCGCCAAAATGTGCCAAACGTTGCGTCCGAGACGGCTCAGGCGGCCCGATCTCCGAGGTCATTGCTGAAATTAGTGACAGCGCGTAATGCGTGCGGCAGTAGTGGCCTGCAAACGGGCGTGGCGTGTTTGACGAAGCGGCTTAATAAATTGTAATCGCCGTTATCTAAATTTGAATTTGCTTCTCGAGACGTTTCCAAACCTCGCGGCCCATGTGCCTTTTTCCGTAGCATGCTGGCGGTCCGTCGTGCGCGCCCATAAAGGAGAGAAGAGCTCAGGAAGAAGCATGCGTAGCGTCCACAAGCCAGCCTCCTCCGAAATAGTATCTCCACGCTCGCAGCAGCCATTGTTGCCAGGTCAGAGGAGGCGGCGTAGCCAAAAGCCAGAGAACCTGTAGCCCAAATGTAGCCAAAGACAAGAAAGAGCAAAAATATTTGTAGCCAAATATAGCCATTCTTATTTGTAGTTTTATATAGACATTACATTTTCGCATCGACTTCTAGAATCCGCTTTTGTACGGCCCTTCGTTAATGTATCAAACAGCTTGTGTTGAACGTGAAAGTAAGGATATTCAGGCGCTTCCTTAAGCAATCACCGCAGTTTTCTGGTTTTCTGGTGTCATTTCACCTTTTTCCTGCCCTGGTAAACAACAATGGCATCATTCGGTTGCAGCAAGTTCACATCGCGGCTTGTGAGCGAGGATGAGTGCGTGTTCGTTAGGTGATCTGTACTCATCGAGCAGAAAGAAAAGAAGACAGCTGTGCGTTGTCAAATATTTTGTTCCCCATATATGCTATCACGTAGAAAGAAGTTGTGTGTGAGTGATACCGTCAGCGCAAGTGGGTCTCTCATCGCGATAGCCACCTTGAAAGTAGCACCGGCGACCTGTCAGTTTTCAGCAAGACCAGCTGCTTGAAAGCAAAATTGCGATTGGAGACTGTACGTAAAAACAATGACCTTTTTCATGAATTGCGTTCCATACGTGGTCGGCATTTAGGTTGCCTGATATTGCTGACAAAATCACGCTAAAGATCGCGTACTGTAACACCGCACCCGTCGGCGTCTACGGCGGGAACGGTTCTTGGCGCTTAGCGATGACAGCGATTTTCGAGGATAAAATCACCAGTGCAAAGCTTCGCCTGGGCAACAGGCGCGTTCATATCTATTATGCGGCTAACTGCCAAAACAGCGTTCTTGACCAAATAAGGAATGCGTTTCACCCGGCTCGATTTACCACGGCCGTGGATTTACGAATGTGAGACGCCCGCCTGTCACTGGTCGCGGCCAAGATATCTGCGACCAATCGATGCCTTCGCGTCCACAAAGAAAATAACGTGAGCTTCTCCAGATAGTTCTTGCGTCTCCAAAAGAAGGAAAACGACGATACCGACCCTGTATTCACCGAAATTTAGGACACGGTTTCTTGCCATTGCGTTGAATTTTCTATCACACAGTTCCTGCTTGACACCCCCCCTCCCCCTTTTTTTTTTTCAAAAATAAATCTGGCCGCTTCAATAAAGCTGCGTCCTGTGTTCCTTAGCAATAAAGAATATTTATTGGTTCGAGAAAAAAAGCCAAATGCAAGCATTACTGTATCGTGCTCACTTTTACCGCGAGTTTGAACCGCTGGCAGGTTAGCGTTATGCTGGAATTCGCAGAACACAGCAATGATTTCATGTATTTTTCCTTCATTGCTGCTTTCATAAGTATCTCAAGGCTTGTCATAGCTTTTGACTGCAGCTACATATAACCTATCCTTTAATAAACTATTTCAAAAATAACATCATAAACCTTAGATGTTCATGCGAAAACGTACATGTTGGATGCCCTTGCGAAACCGAAATCGCCCGCAAACGGACTACTTGGCGTAGTAACACATGTGCAGAAGCTCCGCCCACGTAACTTTGGCTGTGCTGCCACAGAAAGTTGTCGCGAGGTATAGTAGCTTGTCTGAAAATATGGCGAAGCTAGCAGCTGTGAACTTAAAAATTCGAAAGATGTGAGAGGCCATGGCCTCAGCAGCTCCTCAACTGTATTTTTGAAATAAAAGTGCAGGCCATTTGCAGTGATTCCACTCCTGCGCCAACTGCGCCAAAGTGCGCCAAATCAGATTTACTGCGCCATCCTGATAATATCAAAGGAAATTGCGCCAAACTGCGCCAAAGTCTCGGATTTGGGGGGGGGGGGGGAGTATATGACCAGCAATAGCCACGCCGGCGCTTAAAAACATGTGCAGCGTGTTCTCGGGGCGGCCAAAGTCACAACCACGTACCAAGAATTATTCCGCTGAATAAACAGTGCTAGCACGTGCGGCCCTAGTAATCCATGATCCTATGCTCAGTGCCAATGCAGCTTCTGTTGTGCAAGTCGGCCCAACGGCAGAACACGCTCTCTGCAGAGGCTCGTGACGTTTTGGCCAATCGGTAGAGTGTAAGTGTGGCGGCGATTCATCGGCGGACGTTGTCCGTTCCAGAAACGCTACTGATAGCTCGTTTCCAGAGTCGCACTGCACGTAATTAAAGCAATTTTCACTAATAACTGCACGCGTGCCGCCAGAATGTTTGTCACGTCTATTTCCGGACATCGCGGAATGAAATCTGGGAACACCATAGGAATAGATACAATGTTACACCTCCGCCCCTCGCTTTCCAGGATCAATAGCTGTTGGTAAAAAAAAATTATAAAATCACGGTATCGCATTCATAGTAAAAGAACTCATTGTTGGGCTATAGTTGGTTGCTAGTTTCCAAAAAATAATTAGAGCACAAACACACGGCACATTCACACACGCCCACACACCCAGGTGCGTGTTTGGTGCCTGCGTGTGTGTGAATGTGCCGTGTGTTTGCGCTCTAATTATTTTTTTGGAAATCGCACTCATTGCTTCGTTCTGGGGGGGTGGGAGGCTGCGTCGCTTGAAGGGCGCAGTCGCTGGTGCGCGCTATCTCGAGGCATGGTGAGACTGCTCGTAATCTTGCTGTGCTCTCTACGCTTACTTCGTGTTTAAAGAACTTACAACACGAAAACTGCTTCGGCACCTGGAGTGGCCATATTCCCATTAACCAGCGTTCTGTTCAGTTACGCGAGATCGGGTCCAAAAGAGCTGCTGGCCTTACTTCGTGTAACAATACAATTTGTTAGTTTCGCTTAAGCTCGAAGCAGTGAATGCGATACCAACAAATCGTATCGTTATATGAAGTAAGGCTTGACGTCATCCGCGAGAAGTGCTAGCGGCGGGGTCGCCATTTTGAAAGTCTGCGCACTCACCACACGCGCAAAAAGCTTTCTGTACGCGCTGTGTTCGAGATCCGTACGGCGACTTGGATGACTAGAGACCTCCGAAACACATCTTGCACGCCGCTGTACGTGCAGCACGAACGGCGCGTACGAACGGACCTCCAAAATGGCGTGGTGATGGTACTGCCGCCTTGCGGATCAGTGGCCGCTCCAGGGAGAGAAGCGTTTTTGCACAGTCTACGCGTTGAGAGCACAACACGTAGACGGGTATACGAGCCGTCTGTGATGCTTGCCGAAACAGCGCGCGCCAGCGATCGCGACCGCGCCCTTAAAGGAGCACTGACACAAAACTTCGAAGGCGAGATAATGAGCGAGATAGATTTATGTGGAGACATACACAACATCAATGAAATATCAAGGGCAAATATAGCCTAGAACATATTTAAAATCAATTTTAAAGTGCATGCCGCACGACTGAGCGAGATGCGGAGCCCCTGCGACGCCGACATCAACGCAGTGGCAATGTAAACAAACCTACGTCACGAGTTTGTGTTGGCTGGTTGCTGGCACACGCCTTGCGCTTGCGCTGCCTGCGATTCCTTCCTCCTTGCCTGCGGCTTTGCGTGTGCTGGCTGTGCTGGCTGTCACTGCGACGGCTGCTCGCACGCGTGGCGCCCACGTCACAGTTTTGCGTGGTCACGTGGCCAGCTACGTTTATCTTGCCACCGGAACTGCTCCTGTCTAGCTCGGTGCTCTTTGAAACCGAAACTGCGACTGGGCGCTCTAAAAACGTCTCTAAATAAAAAACCATCACGCACTCGCGCAAACCAGGTTTCCAGCCGTGATAGGTGGGTCATAAGCTACCTATTTAAACAAAATAAACAAGGTGCAAAATTTTTGTGTCAGTGCTCCTTTAAAGTCAAAGTTCAGTGTTGCTGCTCTAGCGACACAATACCCCCCCACCGCCCCTCCCTTTGTGTTCTTTCATGCTCCTTGAAGACGGGTGGGGGCGTTCCTGTCTGCTTGAGTAGCGATCGATGGCAGGCCTGGCGCTCGGTGATGTTATCGGATGCGGCCTCCGTGCAACGGAGATAGGTCGGCTCTCTTTAACTCTGCTTCAGCTGCGTTCGTCGCCCCCGCTCGCGCACTTTTACCCGAGTGTAAAACATACGATGCGCGGGGGGATGTTATCAATTTGGACATTACACAAAACATGACGGCAGCGGCAATAGTCCAGAATGTCCATATAATTGCTGTCGCAATAAAAACAAAATGGCTCTCGCCTTCGAGTCGTCTTAGGTGAATGGATAAGGTACCCTGTGGGTTTTATTCTTCTTTTATTATTTTTTTTGCCCTGTTTTCTAGAGGGCACTACAGGGGGTTTTCGGTGTACACACAGAATTCCCTAGCCATATACAACTTCACTGCAAAAGGACAACGAAGTTTGTTAAATCATGCAGTCCACCGTTGAACGAACTTTCTGAAACTTTCGCGGAAGCTCGATTGAAGCGGATCTCCATATCCGGGCAACCCTGCGCATGCGCAAACGATAGTCCGGAAGCACTGTGAGAATGCTCTTGCTCCAGGCCTCGGAGAGAGGGAGAGGAGTGTCGGAGGAGGTTGGCTTTATGAGGCTAGCTAAGTGACGTCATGTTACGCCCCGCAATATAATCGATCGTGAAGAAAAAGAACCTCTCTTTCTGCTTGGAGTCGTCTTAGGGCAATGCATTTGGGACAGTACGAGTCTTTAGCGTTGAGGCATTGTTGTACGTCGCAGCGATTGTCTACAGTGTCTGCTGATTACCAGATACCTGTATTTAGAATGTTATTTCATAAAGAACGATTTTATTGAACCGGTAATCTGTCTACATGCTACGAAAATAATCGCTGAACAAGTTTTCCCAAAATGCTCAACCGCATGACGCCCTCATTTCTGCATCATCGAGTGAAATAGGGAGTGTTCCTGAGATGATTGGTTCCTTGAGATTTGCAATGAATCGAAATATCTCTAGCTCTTCACAAGAGCCCCAAAATAATTATTCAGGTCCTTGAATGTAAATACAACTTGCTTCTCCAGTGTAAATGCAACTTGCTTCTCTAGGATGTTTGTTGCTCCAGTTGCTCCATCTGGGAGCACTCCAGAGTGCTCCCAGATGCTAAATCACCTGCTCCAAAGTGCTCCAAAATGGAAACTTTTGCTGCTCCAAAGTGCTCCAAAATGAAACTTTTGCTGCTCCAAAAATTGCTCCAAATCAGAAGACCTCGGTAGCATCACTGCATTTGTGACCAGGCTGGTTGTTCTCATTTCAACAAAAATTTATCACCTTTCATATTTAGAGGCATAGCAGTATTGTTTTAGAGGATGCCAGTATTATTTGGAATGATGTTTGTCAATCTAAGTGTTTGATATCTCTTAAAGTCGTTAGCAGTTTGCGTGCAGTTGCTCCAGAGTGCTCCGAAATTCATATTTAGGTGCTCCAAAACTGCTCCAAAACAAATTTTCCTGCTCCAAAAATTGCTCCAAATCTCAGTGCGTGAGTGGCACCACTGAGATATGATTCTAGCTAGTGTGTCACCTTCCCAGCTCACGCCATCTCTGCTGGGTCACTTGCTGCACCGTATGCGTGAATTTGCTGTCGTAGTGTTCTTTGTACTCACTCTGCTCCAGAGCGTGCACAGATGCTGCGATTAGCTATTTGGGTTATTGTGGTGACAATGAGCTTCCTAGTAGCAATGTGCACTCCACATTTCCGTGATGTTCTAGTGGTCCCCACAGTGGACTGAGGTGCATTTGGGCTGCCTTCTAACAAAAGTGGACAGAATGGTTACAACAGCGCTGCGCTTGCTGTACCGTACATGTGCATTTGGTGTGATAGAGTCAATGCGACGAGGTTTATCGGCGTCCGTGAACCGCGACGCCTAACTCAGCAACAGCAAGCTGCCTTCATTTCTACAAAGTGGTGCACACATGAATGCGGTCCCACACAACGAAGCGGCAGCGATCGGTGGTCCAGTGCACTCAGGTTGTGGCCTGTGAAAAGTGTGCAGTGGGCTTAAAGTAGCACTACACCACATGCATGCCCCAGCATGTAGCTAAAGGTGATAGGGTTGTTGACAATAAGTGATACTGGCGCATTCGTCGATGGCTGCCATCTCGACTTCCTTCTTTCCCAATGCTTACCTGCAAAGGAGTCGCCGTGATTGCGCCGCCTGTGCAGGTAAGAATCTTTGATGGACTGATCTCTGCACTTCTAGTTAAGATGGAAGACCTTTTGTGGCACTTGGTGGAGTCTGGAAATTATGCGGAACTTTTATGGCACTAGAAGTCATCGTTGTAAGCAGGGTACACACTAACCTACGGCATAGGACGAACCACTACGACTTAAACAGTCACCAAATGCATTAGCCTTTGTGAGACTCAGTCGGGAATTCATCACAGTTACATGTGAAACATTCATATTCTTAGAGCAGGTACCTATTACCGTATTTACTCGCGCAATGAACCCACTCGCATAATCAACCCACCCCCCACTTGGGTCCCTGGAAAATAAAAATCTATTTTTTAGTGTATGTATCTGTTCATTTTATTTCGGAATGATAGCCAGTGCCGTTGACGATCGAAACAACGTTAAATGAGGCCATTATATCACAAAACAACGACGCAATAAAAGTTCAATCATATTTTTACAACCGTGCTAAACAGTTGCGAGCAGAGCGAGCGTGAACGACGTGGGTCAAAGTTTAGAAGCCGCACCTTTTGCGGCGGAGCGCCATCTGTCGAACGCAGAAGAAACCTCCTTGCTCATAGCGCCACGAAAGCACAACGGCATAAAAACAAAGCAAAAAACAAAAACGCAACGCGCAACCGCGCCCGACGGCGCGACGTGCACCCGCAACGTGCTTGCGCCGCCATCTGACGCTGTGTTTTGGTTGTCGGTAGGGCGCCTCTGTGCCAGCGTATGAAGGAACGCTGCCATCGAGGTGCCCTAGTTGTCAGGTTCTTGTGGCGAACTTCGTTGGATGCCTGCTGCATGGGGTTGTTGGGCCGGTACGCTAGCTGCATGGCCGGCTTTAAACTTAATGTTGGGGGGAACATGCGCTGGAGCATGAGAACGGAGCGACTGGATGACACTTCAGCGTCGATCCGTGTGCGTTCGTTACTGGATAAAACAAGAGGAAGAGCTTCGGGCTACAAAAGAAGGATCGTCGCGCATTTTGCGGGCCAAAATAAGGAAACATTTCCCCTTGTGGGAGGGAAGTTCTCGAATATGTTAAGAGGCTCCCGCAGTCAAATCATTCCTACCACTGACTTCAAGGCCAGCAGCGATTTCATAGCGAGTTTCTTAATAATGTCACGCAAAATTTCTGCTCTTATAACTCTCACGATTTTTTTTCCCTGCGTAATGAACCCTGCCCCCCAAATTGGAGTCAACTTTTCTGAAAAAAAAGGTGGGTTCATTACGCGAGTAAATACGGTAATAGGGTTTGACTGTATCAAGGAGAATTACAGTTACAGTGATACCTCGTTAACTATAATTCACACATCTGAAAAAATTGGCTAACTCGAAATTTGTCATGGCATTTAACCGTTTCTATTATGTCTCATGTATTTAATGTCCATTATCGTGGAAGTATTTTCAGACCACATTTGAGATATCTAGAAATCTTGGACAGCAGTGGAACAAAAATATCACTACTGGTTTGTTTCTCAAGCTTCGCACGAGTCTGCCACGCCTACAAAGCGGATGCTATCCCAAAATGTGAAGTCAAGACTTATTGGCATAATACTGTATTTACTCGCATAATTTGCGTCCTTGCGTAATTGGCGCAGCCCCAATCTTTAGCCAGCTTTACTAAAAAAATATATTTACTCGCATATTTTGCGCTTCCTGACTGGCCCGAGCCAGCTCGCCGGTGCGCGCACGAAGAGACTTTGGGCCTTTGGATGCTTTGGACGGGTGCGCCCCTCGTTGAGCAGGCGGCGCAGTCATACATAAAAGGGGCTGCGAGTGTGAATTCCTTTCTTCCGAGCACGCATTAGGACTATATACTATTGTGCATTATTGTGGATGCGTTCGCGAAATATCCTTGTAGTTTCCGCACTCCCTTTTCTGAGCTCTGATATCGTGGAAAAAAGGGCGCAAATCATGTGAGTAAATACAGCAACTTTCTCAAGCCAACCGTGTGGCACGTTATGTGACATGGTAGACATGCATGGAGGCACGCCCCGCAAAACAGCATGCTTGTTACACTTCATGTTTTCTGCCATCAGACATCTGTTGAAAGTTTGATTTCAGTTTTCGTTTCATTTAAGCAACAGACACGGTACGGGTATTCTTGCTGGCTGTGTGGGGCAAAAGTTAGTCTTGCTGCAATGCCAAGGCGTTACGCGGTGAAGCATATCGAGACTCTGGAGGGGCCACTTTTACTGCGTAGCGCAGCAATACCTTTACGAATAAGCACCGGAAATGGTTGGAGACTTGATGGTGCCAGGTGGCTACCACACCAGTACGATTTATTCGCTGAAAAGCCTATTGTGATAAGGGTCTTCAGCTAACTGCTCGGTAGGGCCTGAGGCCTAGCTAGTGCAGTTGTAAGTATAATGCATAAGCGACAACCCTCATGCGCTGCACTGCTGTTCATTGCTGCCCCTTTGTAGGGGCAGCAGTGAACAGCAGGGCAACATTCTAAATGAAGCACTAGCAAGGTAGACCGTGATGCTTCTCAACTTTCTAGCCTTACTTACAGTTTCAACGATGCGAATTAGAAACCAAAACAGGCCTCAAATTACGTCTAAACATGATTGACTGCCTACACTTGTTGAAGTGGTCAAAATCATGCAGGCCACTGTCGCAAAAACAATGTGCGCTGCACGCGCACTCGCGTGTCAGCATACCATGCCGTGGTGGGAAAAAAAAAAAAAAAGAAGAAAAAAAAAAAAAAAACGACACGGCGGGTACAAAAGTGACACGCACGGCATTTGGCTATCTCTGCTTTTCCGGCGTGCCAGCAGATGCCGGAGCACAAGACCTGCACTTCGTACGTTGCGATGCTGGAACCGAGCTGCCACGCCACGCAGTTTTCGATCGACCATGTCACCGCGAGGGAATATCGGATGCTGAAAGAGAAATTGGCTGCTATTGAAGAAGTCAGTGCTGGAGTAAAGATGACTGAACTGGCACTGAAATCACCAAGAGTACTCTGGCAACCATTCTGAAAGACAAGCTGCAGAATAACGCAAACCACTTCGCTCCCGATTGAAAAAGTCTTAAGGAAGCGGCGTACCCGGATCTTGAAAAGGCTCTGCTTTCTGTTTATTTTGTAAGTTAGGGTTTAAAAATGCTTAAAATTTTAAAGTTGTGGTTAAAATTAGGCTTGTGCGAATATTCGAATATTCGAACGAATATTACTGTATTCGAATTTGCTTCGTTTCGAATTTAAATTAGTGAAAATTTCGAGGTATTCGAAATGAATGAATAGGTGTATATTAGTCCGCATTTAACCCCCTGTAAAGGTGGTTTCACTGCAGTGGAGGGGTGCTAAGCATTGAAAGCACTTATTCAGGTGTATATTAGCCCGCTAGTAATCCCCTGTAAAGGTGGTTTCACTGCAGTGGAGCGGTGTTAAGCCGTGAAAACACATATCCAGGGGAAATCCGCACCGCCCGCGAAGCCCCATTTCAAGGTTAAATGAACATATTACCCTCCCATTGATTCATCATTTTTTAAAGTTTAAAAGCTTGTTATGCCGGCTTATATGCTCTAAGTATAGTAAATTTTAAAACTTAACATATTTTACAGGTTATCACTTGCATTCTACTGAAAGTCAAATCCTGCTACTATTCAAACTTGTTTCCACTTCCTTTGAACTATAAAGAATGTCATTTGCACAGGCCTTGTTTCAGTTTTAAAAAAATATTCTGCAGGTTAGTTGGGTCATGACAAATATGCCCATTTTTTCTTTATAATATGTCATATATGCTATTCGAATTCGATTTGAAATTATTCAACCAAAATCACTATTCACTTCGAATTCGCTTCTTCGAACCTAAAATTCACTATTGGCACAAGCCTAGTTAAAATCAATGTCTAATCATAATGTGTGCATTCACCTTGCCCAGAGTCGTATATATGAGAACTTCTGGTAATTCAAACAAAATCCAGGGGTTCCTTCGAGAGTCAATTGTATTCGAGCTCCTGGAAAAGAAATATAACGATTTCATTTGACTGTTGGAAAGTTTAATGGCCGTCACCGTGCCCTGGCACTAATTTAGACAACGTAGCTCAATCGGTCACCACAGACTAGAAAGAGTGCAGCATAAAAGTGCGACATGCAGCATCTGCTTGCACCTGACTTTGTACCCAATTTTCGAGAGTTCTAAATAAAAATGCACCTACACATAACATTACAAGGTCATTTTAAACAGTGACATGGCCCTATGTTGACGATCAGAAGACGAAAAGGGCAAGCACAGTGCACACGCACAGAAATTGAAATTTATTCTGCTGGCAGTTCCTTTTATTCAGTGATCCAGATTTGCTGGCTTTAAGGTCACCTCTGTATATGCCTCGATTGGGAGCTGATTCAAGAATCGTCACCCTGACAAGCTCAATCTACATGGGACTGCTTGAGAAACCCTGAAAGCCTGTCATCAAGGTCTGGTTATTGTTGAGGTCTGTGTGCAGAAAACGAGAGACATCTTCCACCAGATCTGACACTGGCACCAACTGATGCAGAAACCATTCGCAGCCGCGGAGGAGGACTGGGGAATCCCCGCAGCGGAAGAGGAACTCCAGACTCGAAGAATCGATGTGGTGATGTCTACCACATCAGTTGGCTTTCAACTTTTGTGGAAGAAGTGTTGAAGCAGCATGCGTAGTTATTTTCCGACACGTAGCTGTAGTGAGTCTGATGTGGACGTTGTAGGCTTAGCGTCGACATCGGTTGGACACTCCTTGACGTTGTGAGGTAGATTACCTCGACGACAAAGTAGAAGAGGACATGTAAAGTGTTATCAGCACCACTTTGCTTGTTTCAAGGCATGTAAATAAACACAATTTAGCCTCTGCATCCTGTAAGTTTCACCTGGCCTCATACTTCCTAGCACAATTCGAGAACACCACTTTGCAGCATGCCTCTGTAACACCAGCCTAGCCATGAAAGGAAGTGAAAATATAAGGGCTCATTTTTCTTTGTTAGACACAGTATTGATGAGAACTAACAGATGATGATGCCAAGGAAAGTACAGGGGATGGTATTCGTAGTAATTATGGCATAAATGTGAAGAAAGTAAAGTGGACAAATAGATAACTTGCTGCCAGCAGGGACCGAACCTGCGACCTTTGAATAACACAACACGTCTGATGCTCTACCAACTGCGCTACAGCGGCGGTCATCCCCCGTCCACTTTATGGGGTACACATGTTAAGTTAAACGTGGGAGTGTTAGTCAGCGTCGCTAGTACGTATGACGGCGAGTGGCATCATCACCTCTTAGTTGTAATTAACCCATATATGCCCAAACTCAGAAAAAAATGACAAAACAAATATTTTTTTCACAAAAAAAGTGCACTTGTACCCTCAAAAGAAAGCACAAGTTTTTTATTTACTGCCAGGTAAACGTGACACTGTTTTTCAAGTACTGGACAATGGGCATTATGGGTGCTATGTGCGGGTGTGGTAAGCCTTGAAACATTTCACGTGCACACCGACATTGCACTTCTCACAGCGAGGAGTTGTCTTCTCATGTCAGTGAGCGCACCTTGTCTGTTTACTCTGAGGGACAACAGTGTGGTCGGTGCGCGTCTACGAGACGTCTTTCATACGAAGCACGCGTTTGCCCGGAGAAAGCGGCCGGCACGTGGCGGGATGAAAAGCAAGCAATGTGTAGGCTTGCACACGTTGAGAATAAGACCTGTTTGATGTGCTGTAAGTGGCGCTAGTCATCAGCTAAAGAACTACCGATGTTAGAATGCATCAAAGAAGCGTCCTATATGTAGGACACTGGGCATATATGGGTTAATGCTAGCCTAGCCATAAGAAATGCTTTCACGTTCCCATTTCATAATAATATGCTAGATCCTATGCAACTTTTATTTTCTGGAATTTCGCTTAGAAGTATTAGAAAATTATTTCAGAAATACAGTCGAGCCCACTTATAATGATCCCAGATATAACGATCTATTGGTTATTAACGACCATATTTCGGCGCACTTACGATTTTTCTATGCTACCCATTGAAACTGCGTCCACATATAGCGAACATTTTTCAAGGCCTCCTACTTTTACAACGAACACTTCCGACACGGTCGCGGTAAAAAAATGTGCATACGAAGCGAAAAAAATCAGAAGAGGCATTCTAAAGCACGACAGAGGCGCGCGCTCGCGTGCCCCGGTGCAGTTCACTCGCAACGACGATGTCATAGACCGCGGCGAGCACCGCACGCAGATTTTGGACGCTGCGAGCGAGGTCGCTCACTTTCCAGGTGTTTCTTCACTCGCAGAACGGCAGTGAGAAAAAAAAATGGGTGGTAGCATGAAACCTTGCGGTCAGCTGTCGCACGGCAACCTTTTCTGACGCCGTTCTCTGTATCTACGACGGCCTACGATAAACCAAACAACGCCTTGGAGCACAAGAAGCCATAAATGCTACGAGTGATAACTTTTTTGTCGCACAAAGGTTCGCTACGACCGCCAGCTCGCCGACACCACAACGTGCCGCAAAAGGTGTTCTGCCTTTGCGGTAACAGCAGAGACCGGCCTATCAATGATTACGACTTCCGCGCGATTGCGACGATGCCTTCACAGTTAAATGAGCGAAGGTGTGGCGGCGGCTGTCGATGAACGTGCCATTATGACTAATCGCCGACAGCGTTATCACAGTCATCTGCAGCTATCTGCTCCGCTGCGCGTGTGGCGTAAACCATGCGGAGTAAAGGCCAAACCACGGTACGGCCGCACGCCTCCGCTCCGTTTTTTCGCGTTCCGTTCCGGTTTTCGGCCGGACAGGAGGCGGCAACAACTTTTCAGTTCGGTCGGACGGAGCAGGCCCGCTCGCTTTCTCGATCGCTGATTGGCTGAGAAAAAAAACGGTGGCCTCTGACGTCATCACGCCTGCCCGTCG
>JALIZH010026945.1:0-17193 GCA_030522465.1 Rhipicephalus appendiculatus
AATTTATTTGTACGGGCTTATTAATTTATTTGTACGGCTCAATCCGTCCCTCCTTCCCGCGTCCCACACCACCATAGCGCATGCGTGTCCCCTCCTCCTCTCTCTCTCCTACGCTCAACACCTTTCTCTCCTCTAGGAATCCTCTACTCTACAGAGCGGCCCCCGCGTCCCACACCCCGACAGTGGATGCGCGTTCCCTCCCCCTATCTCTCCTCTCCTACGCTCACCCACTTTCTCTACTCTAGGAATCCTCTACTCCACGGAGCGGCGCCCGGGTCCCACAGCGCATGCGCGTCCTCTCCCACTCTCTCCTACGCTCACCCCCTTTCTCTACTCTAGGAATCCTCTACTCTACGGAGCGGCTCCCGCGTCCCACAGAGCATGCGCGTCCCCTCTCTCCTCTGCTAAGGTTCCCCCCTGTTCTCTCCCTCTAGGAATCCTCTACGGAGCGGCGCGCGACAGGTGGTGCGACAGCTGCATACTCCTCTGGGGGCACCACGGTAGTTCCGCGGTATAAAAATGACGGAGCGCGCCTCATTCTCTCTCCTGTGCAGCGCCGCGATGAGCGCCCGGGCCGCTGCCGCGAAACGAGAGCGGCGACGTTTCTCCCGCTCAAGCTGACCATCTCCCCGCTGCTTCGCATCCACAGATGGTTCCCTTTAGCGGGAGATGGGGAAGTTTTTTCTTTGTTAGTATTAATGAGACCTAACAGACAACAATGCCGAGGAAAGTATGGGGGACGTTATTTGTATTAATTACGATCTAAACGCGGAGACAGTAAAGTAGAAGAAAAGATAACTTGCCGCCGGTGGAGACCGAACCTGCAACCTTCCTCAATACTTTCCTTGGCATTATTATCTGTTAGATATCATTAATGTTGAACAAAAAAAAAGAGACATTCGCACACGCCTTGTTCTAATTCTAAGGATACTGTGCGAGTTAATTCGTTGTGTCGTGACAAAAATGCTCATTTTTCTTTATGCGGTGCCCGTTTTCGGGCGGGCGCCGTTTTCGGGCAGCGTTCGTCATCGTCTGGAACGGCCCTCTCAGAAGGCCCATGCTTCGGGCTTGGTGAGAAAAGACATATCCTGCGGAAAGCAGACACTGCTATGAACGGCCCAGCCAAATCTTGCAGTCGCGCGCGGCAGGGAGATTTTAGGAAATGAGCGCGAAGTTACTGTATTCTCAAGCGCGCACTCTTTTCAGTGGGCGGGGCGACTGCTCTTTGACTTCAAACTACGGATAGCATGCTATTGGCCAATATTTCCAAAAAATAATCAGAGTGAAAACACACAGCACATTCACACACGCACACACCCACACCTACAGGCACCAAACACGTACAGCACTCACTTCCAACTGTTTATTCATCGCACGAATGCTTTGAATATATACATGTGGCACATGCGCGCATCAACATCATAGAAGCCAACCGCACATACTACCAAGACATACTTTTCTTTTTCTTCTTTCTTCTCACAGCCTGGAGTTGATAAAATGGATCTCACCAGGAAACAAAAATAGCGAAGGTTCGCTTACTCAGCGGTGCTCATTCTTTTCTGTGAAAAACGCCTATAACACTTCACGTGCTGTCTTTGTTGTGCTTCTGCCGAGAATCTTTGAGAGAATCGTGCGTCACAGCCACATAATACAGCATGCGCCACCAGGTGCGTACTTGTCGTCTCTTTAATTAATTTCTGGGTGTGCTTCCTTAACCAGTCATTAACACATCTTTCGGTTTGACCGACGTACACCTTGCCGCAGGATAAGGGTATCGAGTACACGACCCGCGTGGAACATTTCAGAAAAGGCCTCTCATGCTTCTTCTCGCAGCCGCGCTCTTTGCTATTGCAAATGCGTTGGCACACCTTCCCGATTTTCTCGGGCGCTGAAAACACCAGCACTATACACCGTGCCTGCCCGCGACTTTCTCGAGAATGCGCGAGAGCTTGCGGATATATGGCACAACTTGTGTCCTAATCCTCGAGGGCTGGGTAGCAGTCGTCGCTTCCCGTGTTCCACGTTTAAACTTCTGCTGGAGTGCTTCGGCAACAGCCGTACACGTTCCGCTTATAATAAGCGGATTTTGGCTTATTTTTTCCGCCGGGTCGCTTGAAGAATTTTCCAGTCGCTTGTCGCGATTTTTTGGGCTTATTTGTATTTTCCTAGCAAATATTGACATTTTAGTGATCATCACGTTCGCCAATAACGCATTTGTCGTTCACTAACGGCGCGTTTGTTGATGACTTTGAGTAGTTGAGTGTTGAAGTAAAACGTATACGTTGGTGAAAATCACGGAGTAACTTTAATCATGCACTGGCAAACGTGCAATGAACTGAATGGAGACGACCCGGAGACAATGTTAAGAAGTAACTATGTTCTTTTGTTCATAGTCACGCATCTTTTCGCGGTATGCAAAAACGTAATTAAGCCCTAATTGATTTTTCCAACTACCCTTCGTATTTGAGCGACATTTTTTATTATAATTAAAAATATTGTCGAGAATGAGAAAATTCATTAGGTTTCCGCTCCTCTTAAGCTCTTTCGTGAAACTCCCGCCGCTTTTTGGGGTTTCTTTTGTGACGATTATTTGCTTGTTAGCTCGGTAGCATCTGGCAACTCTGACGAGATGTAAGGCCTATACAAGGTATTGCACGCGTCAGAAAAATTCCGACTTTCAGAAAATTTAATGCGCCAAACATGCGTTTCGCTGATCGTGGGATTCACCGTCCGTCGGACCGTTCAAGAGGCTGACGACGCGGCCCGACAGCAACGTACCTGCAGGGAAAAGTGCAACCGTGAATTATCTTTGAATAAAAAAAACTCCATGCTTAAGAGAACACTTGGGCAACTAACAGAAATTTGCGTGGAGTGTTTTTTTTTCTTTTTTTACTGAACAAAGGTAACGGATTGGCCGGAATATAGAGGCTAAGTGTCATTAGACTAGATGCAAGGAGTGGTGCTTGGCGAATCAAGACAGCAAGGAAGGCTGTAGAAAAATTCGAGGTGAAGCATTCACTGGTAACTTAAATCTATTGCTCGATGTAAGCGTTTATACAGCGACTAAAAATATCTTGAGACAACACAAAACATTGCAGCAGGATATTCTTATTGCCAGCGCTGCCCGTAGGGAGAATTCTCGAGAAATTCCAAATTTCTTCGGTGACAGGATATCGGGGCCCGTATTCGCAAAACGGTTTTACGCTATAGAATTTTCTCTCAGTGTAAATTTTCAGTCGGTCCGGTTTCCGGGTATACATTTAGTGAGGCCGGCTAGCCGATCATGCACTTAACGACTGAGAAGCGTTGTGAATTTGGCCACTGATGGCTTGCCTATATGCAGATCCTGTATGCAGCGCTGCCATCGTCGTTCCTGCTCAAAGCAGAGAAACGCCTATGAATTCAGCGCAGGCTCACGTCGTTGAGACCGAGCTTTAATAACGGGCGCCAGTAAGCCGCTGCCCATATAACGGCCGCCCTGTTGTCGGGGGCATATACTCGATGGGTGCCACCTTATCTCTCACCATCTGTCGGTGGCCCCAGCGATCCGCAAGCTGCTGCCGATGGATTGCGCCGTTGTGCAGCGCGCAACTTCGAGTGGCATGGTCGTGACGAAGCGGCGCGTGCGGCCCGGGTCCACTCGAACAGGAGCGCATAAAAGCAGGTGACCAGGGGCTGCCAAGCCCGCATTTTTTCGAGCGTGCGCACCGCCTCAGCGGCACGTTCGCCAGATTTCGTGCGAAGCGGCTAGAAATAATTTCACGTTTGGGTCAGCTTCGTTGCAGTGATGGAATGAGTCGACGTCGTCTTTGGAAAGTCATCGTGAAACTTGGGTAAGACTTATTTTTTATTCAATGTTATCACAAAATAGAATTGAATATTTTTTTTTTCTCAGCCAAGCTGTATATGGCTAGGCGAAACGAAAATTCGTCCGTACTGTGCGAGAAAAAATTCATAGGGCGTTATGTGAACCGGAAATCGGACAAGCACCACAACTCACCCCTGGTCCACTAAAAATGAAGAAGTCGTCCGCGGGCAAAAACGTATGTGCCACAGAGACTGGGCAATCCCTCACCACTCGCCACTGGTCCTCTAAAGACGAAGGGAACACACGGTCGGCAAACACCACGCAATTTAGATTTCTGGACAGACGCAACCGGTAATTGAAAAGAACACGTTAATCAATCCTTGGGATTAAACCAGTTATAAGCACCGCGGCCGCAAGTTTCAGCTTCGGCGGTTAAACATCTGTACGGAATGCTTGGGCGGTGATTTTTTCTCACTCTCGTCCGCCTCGGTGGATCAGTGGCTAGGGTGCTCGGCTGCTGACCCGAAGGTCGCGGGTTCGATCCCGGCCGCGGCGGTCGCATTTCGATTGAGGCGAAATGGTAGAGGTCCGTGTACTGTGCGATGTCAGTGCACGTTAAAGAACACCAGATGGTCAAAATTTCCGGAGCCCTCCACTACGGCGTCTCTCATAATCATAGCGTGGTTTTGGGACGTAAAACCCCACATATTATTATTATTTCTCACTCTCGGTCACGCCTGCATTAAGAAATTAAGGGAGTTTCGCACCGGGGGGTGCTAAGACTGAACGAAGTGCGGAGCTGGGCAGCCTTCTTTTTTTTCGCTTTGGTTTTCTTTTTTTTCCTCCTCTCTTTCTTTCTTTTTCCGTTTTTTTTGTGTCTTCCTTTTCTCTCTTTATTTTTTATTTATTTATTCCTCTCTCTGTATCTATTTCTTTCTTTCTACTTCTTCCTTGCTCTTTTTATTTTCCTCCCTATTTTTTTCCACCTTCCTTTCTTTCTATTTCTAGTTCTCGCTTGCTGCCTCTTTCTTTCTTTTCTTATGCGTGGTTTTGCCTGCGTTACGCCAAGCTACGACTGCATACGATGACAGCACACGATGACAGCATACGGCAGCATACGACAACCCGGGCCCCTAAAATGCTCCGCACTTGAAAAAAAAAAAAAAAAAAAAAACTGTTTCTCTATCCCGCGGCTGAGGTTTCGGATCCAAATATATTGCCTTTATAACTTCCAAACTTATTATTACTATTATTCAGTTTGCAACTTTCACGAAGTACATAAGTAAGCTTTCAACGCCACTGAGAAAGCTTTTTTTTTTTTTTTTTTTTTTTTTTGCAGCTGTCGTAGATATCAGCAACAAGTGTCTGTTCAATTCTGAATTGCGAATTTAGAGTGATCCAAACAGCACAGAAGCTCGGAGGAAGTTGAAGCGATGAAAAAATGTTCTTGAACAGGGAAAGACGCTGGGGCCAACGTTTCGACAGATGGATTGATTTCATCGGACGCCAATGCCGCTTGACATCAGTGATGCCTTGACGACGAGAAGTCCACAACGTTGGCCCCTGCGACATTCCCTTTCCAAAGATGTTTCCATCAAATTCACAGTGACGCGCCCATATTTTATGGGGACCTTGTGACGTGAGCGGAACGTATAAATGTTCTAACAAAGCCACTTGGAAATCCAGTATTAAAAGGAAGCAAAGTATATTGTTTTTTGTTAACATTTCATGAAGTGCATGCAGACTCTACAAAGTCTTCCTTCGACATGGGCTGTCTGCACGCACGTTAACTAAAGGAAAAGAAAATCTACACCGCAAAATCAAAACGTTTTCTTTGTCACATTGAGTAGCACAAATGCCAAATTTGCATTCCTACCCCAAAAGGAAAGCGAAAACTATCTTTGATCGGCTTAAACTTCTCAAGGATCGGTATTTTCGCAACGTGCAGATGAGATTGTGGTCGTATAAGCACGTACACCCAATCGGGCAACGTTTGAGGTGCTTCAACAGACAGGGATATTCTTTCCGATAAGGTATTCCGCGTACGTGCACTTGGCGGCATCCGGCATTTTATTTTCCGCCGCACAGATCCTTGCTTACGGATTAGTGGTACGCATAAACGCCACTGCTTGAATCATGGACATTTTGAGCATATGTCCCGGTGCTAAACGCGGTACGTAAATTGGTGAACTATAAGACCTCATTTGCTCATTAGCACGTCAATTACACGTACTGACCTGATTGAGAACGTAATCGCTAAGACAAAGCACTGTTATATTATTGATAGAGCTGCTGCTGAAGCTTTAATTTTAGCAAGCTGGAGAAACCTTTTTTTAAATATCACGTTGCTGTTACAATAACTGTGCGCACGCTACCTTTCTGCATTTACAGCGAATCCGGGACATACAGATTCGCTACGTATGAGTCGGGATAGGTGTCAATATACGGCGCTGCAGGTAATAGAATAAAGGTGAGGAATAGAGTTACGACATGGATTTGCTGCATCAATCGCTTTACTGCCGATATTTTCATAACATGGTTCCCACGCTTGGCTTTATTACACTGAACTATAAATTAACGCATAATAATGTGCAACCTGTCAACACGTAAAAGTAATAGAGACACAGGAAGTTGTCAATAGCTTCTAAATCGAGTAAAAGCTCCAGGTCTAGAAGAATGATTAGTTTATAACAACGATATGGTCTGCACTGCTGGCGACGTGGCGAGATTACTTAGTAAGTGCTGAACGGTGTATTGCTATCGGTGCCCACACTAGCGATGCAATTCCTGAAGTGTGTTAGGCTTAAAGACGCCTTCGTTCTGTTCAGCGATAACAGCGATAACTTTTTGTTAAAATGTGAGCCAGTTTTTAGGAATGAAAAACATTGCGAGTGGACCTTGGATGTCTTTGATACTCAATACATGTCTACGACAGCAGTATCCCTTTATGTCAATGAAACATCCAGATGACAAAAAAAAAAAATAAGTATGGTACATTCACAAAGGTCTTCGTAGGTCAGACCATGCAACTCTTAAAAAAAGAGCTCCCAAAGTGTAAGTACGTTTTGTGTCATGACTATAATAACGCTGTGTTTCTCCTTATCAGGAGCCATAGTTTCAATATAATGGCCATGCGTTATTCGATTTTATTAGAGCACATGCAACTGCTGCGGTGGTTGTCACAGTTCTCAGGTCACCTTGAAATGTCTGTAGGAGCCTTTTGGCTGTAATATTTTAATCTCACGCACTGTACAGCAGTGATATTCAGAGAATCCCAAGAGCAAAGTAATCCCTGCGAGAACAGGCGTCCGTTAGCAATCGTGTTTTACGAATGGAAATTCCCGTGGATACAACTTTCGTACGTATTTTATTTGTTAACAGGAGGCAACGAATCGAACAGGCCAACCAAGAAAGAAACCTACGTATTTCTTGGTGCCAGAACCACGTGAACATGGGCGTGATGCCGTGCTGCTGAAGCGGCTATGACGCTGGAATTATGCTTGTGTTCGCGGGGCTCGAAGCACCGGCGACTGCAGCGAAGACGGAATGGACGAAGTTGACATCTCCAAGACAGCGACTGGTTCGAATGATATGGCGTGTGTCTTACTCCAGCTATGTAGCGGTTGCTGAGAAAACGTTTAACGGAAAACAGGGCGAAAGACAAGGATCAAATGAGCCATGACACCCAATTTTTGATCATAATCCATGTTATGTGGGTGAATCATCGTGCGTTCACAAACAAGTTGGCACAATTTTAGCGCATTTTGTTGTCACTTACTTTATAACTTAATATTTTTTAAAGACGCGAGCGTCCCGATCGAGAGCCGGGCAACGTGTTAGCCCTCGCGAGCCGTTACGTAGCAAGCTGCTTGCTGTGCGAGCGTCTGCATTCCGGCGGACTATTTTGTTCTCTGGTCAGCTGCGTGTGAAATTGAGCCGTTTCAGCTTCCTTAAGCACGGCATTGAAATTGAGCGACTTGCAGAGGCTGACACTCCGCTCTGTGCAGCACTTGACGTCGCACACGCCATGACAAAATGGCGGTCGCCGGCACTGGGTGGGGTATATAGCCGGCGTCATCTAGGGCTTATACTGTACAGAGATACTGTTGTGGTGGGGGTGGTAAAACTTTATTGCCCACAGAAGGGGTCCTGAAGGACACTTCGCTAGGCGCCAGGTGCAGAGGGCGCCTCCACGTCGGGACAGAGAGCCCGAAGCTCTCCGCCGTCTCGCGGGCCTCCTGGACAGGCCAAAGATGGTCATCTAGGGAAGAACTTCTCAGCATTTCGTCCCAGTGTTCCTTGTTCTGTGCGTAAGTGTGACTCGATGCACGACCACGTAGCATATGGGTCAAATCTACACGTTGATTACACTGTTCACACACATGTTGTCCGTCGTAGTCTGAGTCGATATGCTTCATGCGGCAGGGGTTGGGGTATACTAAGTGTTCGTCTGCAGCAAGCTTAACGTGACCGACTGGCTAAGCGTTAATTTTTGATCCGGGAGGGGGAACTCTCGTCTGGCTAAGTAGTGTTTTTTTATATCTATTTATAAGCACAATAGGCCCTCTAAACTTCTATTTTGCGCTGAAAACCGCAAATTGTTGGGTGACCGTGTCATGGCCTCTTTAAGGAGACAAACTAAACCACTCACTCTCTTGTCTTTTACGTTGTTCCCCGTAAAACATGTGCAAATTGACCCAAGCTTGTACTTTGCTAAGGCACCGTCCCTTGCGGGCCCACAGAATGTGGGTTCGAGGGGTAAAATACGACCCACAGATGTCGATCCAGATAGGTCCGTCCACGACGACGCTGCAGAGGGATATTTACCATGTTTCATGTTTCGAATCGCTTTCCAGACATATTTCTTTAAATTTCGTCACCTTAGTTCTTTTGTTCACTTTGCCGCAGAAACAGTGGTTTGCTTTGGTGAGTTCAGCATTGTCCATCCTGTTGAGGAGCATGATATCTAAAAAAAAAAAAAAACGCCGAATGTTCCAAGGACTGCTTCCTAGGCTATCGTCGCCACGGTAGTAATTATTATCGCCATTTGACACCATCATATGTAACAGGACCGTGGTTCGCTGCTTTGATGTGAGCGTGATAATGTTGGTAAAGCGCGTATTCTGACAAGATAAGCTCTACGACTTAATGGGGAAGGGAACTGTGTGAACGAAATGCAGCATTTTTTATTGTTCATCAGATACACGTGTAAATACCGGATTAGTCTGCAAAGAAAACCGTGTGGAAGCCGAACTAACTGTCTGTTAAGTTGTTTTTGCGCCGTTTTATGCTTTACGACTGACATTGACTGTCTATCGAGAAAAGTGCACCAATCAATATTGGGCGTCCTTTATCTGTTCACTACACAGCTGAGGTGAGTGCTTATGTGTAATGCGGAATTTTTTAGCTTTACAGCGAAACTGCATATTGCTGTCTATGTGTGTGCGCGAAAACCCTGGCGTCATATTTATATTACCTTGGGTTTGCATTATATTATTATGAGGCACGCCGTAGTGGAGGGCTACGGAAGCTTTGACCACCTGGCATAAGCGTGCGCAGGGTTCCCCATCAGGGGGGGGCGAAGGTTCGTCGCAGCGCCCCCCCCCCCTCCCTATTATGTCAATGTATGGGGCTGACTTTGCGCCCCCACTACTCGCCCGTAGCTCACTAAAAAGGAAGGGGCAGAAACCTGTGCGCCACAGAAATTCGACAAAACCTTGAAATTACTTTTTAAAAAAACTTCGAATATATCGCACTTTCTCTTGTAGTGCTCCGGTAGCAGGACTGGACCAATGCGCTGCAATTTACAAAACTGGCATCGCTTTCGAAAACGAGACTTTACGTTATCAAGCTTTTTATATTAATTCATGTATTAGTGCTTGAGTGCATCTGTGAAGAATACGAGAACTTAGCATAGCGCTCTTCTGCTGATACTACTGTAATATAGTGCTCGCGCTAAAGCACAGTTGTGCGCTGTAACCCATTCCGGAACTTTTATTAAATGCGAAGCATTTCTTAGCGAACCGCAGGCACTTTTAGCATTTCTATCTATCTATCTATCTATCTATCTATCTATCTATCTATCTATCTATCTATCTATCTATCTATCTATCTATCTATCTATCTATCTATCTATCTATCTATCTATCTATCTATCTATCTATCTATCTATCTATCTATCTATCTATCTATCTATCTATCTATCTATCTATCTATCTATCTATCTATCTATCTATCTATCTATCTATCTATCTATCTATCTATCTATCTATCTATCTATCTATCTATCTATCTATCTATCTATCTATCTATCTATCTATCTATCTATCTATCTATCTATCTATCTATCTATCTATCTATCTATCTATCTATCTATCTATCTATCTATCTATCTATCTATCTATCTATCTATCTATCTATCTATCTATCTAT
This sequence comes from Rhipicephalus appendiculatus, assembly GCA_030522465.1. NCBI lineage: Eukaryota > Metazoa > Arthropoda > Arachnida > Ixodida > Ixodidae > Rhipicephalus > Rhipicephalus appendiculatus. The sequence continues at coordinate 10,241 of JALIZH010026945.1, forward strand.
CTATCTATCTATCTATCTATCTATCTATCTATCTATCTATCTATCTATCTATCTATCTATCTATCTATCTATCTATCTATCTATCTATCTATCTATCTATCTATCTAGTCGCTATGTCTGGGGGCTCTCGTGATTGCCTCCTTAACTTGGGGTAGACCAAAATTAGTATGGGAGGGTAAGAGGGTTTGACGAATATGTCTGGCTGCTCATGACATGAATAACGGAAAAATCCCGTCGCGTACGTCGTCAAACTTATAACATAACAGAGAGATGAGCTAGTTGGCACGTATACGTTCTAAAGAGACAGGGCGTGCAAACACAGACACAAGAAAGAAGTCAGGACACCACGAACGCCTACTAACAACTGAAGATGCGCACAACGGCGGAAAAGAAAGAAGGCACGAAAACTTATCTGCGCATGCCCATGCAATATGCGAACCTATCAATCTGCCACGCGTGGCGGTCTACGCGAAAGATAGCTGTTAAGGCATTTGATTTCATCTTTATGTAAGTTAATCGACGGTTTGCTCACGCATGCTCTAGCACTATTATCGATATGCCATGCCTCAATCATCAGACGCGTTTCTTCATTCTCATGCCGGTACAAAGCTTCGCATTCATCGAATATTGGCGTGCACTTACATTATTGACAATATAAAGAAAGGTTAGAAGGTGAGCCTCCGGTTGACGATCTCTTATGTCCCAATAATCCCTGGTTAATGCAGTGCCACGGCTGTCCGACGTAGAAGCGGCCGCAGTTGAAAGGCACCTTATAAACTACACTTGTACCGCAATCAGTGAATCTGTTGGTGCGTTTTACGAAGCATATATCGGTCCGCTTCTTGTCTTTTACTCGCGCACTCTCTCTCTGGACTGCGGCACAAATCTTACCCAGCTTATTGGCAGCCGTAAAAACAACATTAACGCCGTATCTACTTCCTACTTTCTTTAGCCTGTGAAATACGCCATGAACGGGGCCAATGAGCAAGAAAAAAAGGAGTCTGGATCATTCATAAAAGCATATTCAGGTCGTCTTAACAGATAGGTATAAAATTCTAAAAATGACTGCACCGTCAGGATGCGGAATCGGCAAGCCAATGTTGGCAAGCGCGCTTCCTGTACATGCATAACATTGTTAGCTATAAACTTACGGAGCTCTAGACATAATCGCAAGGCTTCTCGCTCTAGCATAACCAGAGGCTTAAGTTTGTAAGCAAGGTCACCTGAGAACAATACGCACCCAAATGCTAATATTGGGAGCACTCACGTTTTATATATCATCACCAGTGTACGCAGTTTATATCGATCTGCTGCTCAGTCTACATGGTATGCCTAAGGCCCGTTGTGCCTTAGATGAAATACTTCTATGTGAGCAGTCCAGTTTAGTTTGCCATTATAAATTATTCCCAAATATTTAAGCTACTGAACCCGTGGAATGGGCTCTTGTTTATAAAATATCGAAATTGAGATGGGATCAGCTTAAGGAAATATTAACAATGCACTTTTATTTGTATTTAAGGACATGCAAGTTGTCTCTAGGCATATCTCTATCATATTCATATATCTCTGTAATTTATGATATAAAGAATAAATGTCACTATCTACCGCGAAGAATGCAATATCGTATGCATAAATATATACTTGCTCGTCCTCCCAATTCGGGATGGACCTCAATAATATGTTAATATTATTGGAGACAAGAATGCTCCTTGGGGGGACCCCGCGAGTCCGTCTGAAATTTGAAGATGCGCAGCCATCCTTAAAACAATAAAATTCTCTTGCCTTCAAAAATTCCCTCAACCGCGCAGTCATATGCTGTGGGAAATTCTGGTCCTGTAAGATGTCCAATAAAGCTGAATGTTCCACACTGTCGTGTGCTTTTTCTATATCTAGTGTCGCTGGAGCAGCATGTTGCCTTCTTCTCCGAGCAAGTTGAATCCGGCTTTCTAAGACTCCGAGTGCACACCATATTGAGCAGCCTACTCTGAAGGCAATTTGATTTGGATTTACTAATAAATCTTCCGCCATTCAGATTATACTTCTTTTATAGATCACCCTCTATATCAGTTTTACCATATTAGAAGTAAGAGAAATAGGTCGTATGTTTTCTATGTTATAGCCTAATCCTTGTCCTTTGTATATCGCGACTATTTTATCTAATTTCCAATCGTATGGAATCAAAGTGTACTTTAACGAATAATTTACAGTGTTCAAGACGTCACAAGTTATAATTTGAATAATATTTTTATCATAGAGGTTGTCATTCCGCCCGGACCTGGAGCTGGTGAGGGCAAATCTTGAATCACTTGAGCTAATTCTTCCGTTGTAACTTTAGTAAAATCCATCATTAACGCTCGTATTTACACATTGCACGACTTACTTGATGTAAGTCGACCATAAAGGCCTTTAGCTATGACTTCCAAAGATTTCTTCACTTCATCTGACGACATAATTTAACAATCTACATTACTTAGGGATGGCAGAAATTTACGTGATCCAATAAACCTAAACTGCGAATTTTTGTTCTTAGATTTTGAAAGGTAATCATGGTGTTTCCTATCGTACCCTTCTTTAGCTAAAAAAACTTGGCGTTTAAAACTTGCAGCGTAAAACATGAAATCAAGCCAATTTCGTGGGGACTGGTTATACATAACTTTTTTCCAAGCTGCCCGTCGTCGTCCGAAATTGCGTGCATAATCTGAATTCCCCCACGGACTATGGGCGGTGCTCTTTAGAGATTCAACAACAAATTCTGCTTTCTTGTACGTTCTTTTGATCAACGCAGTCTGATAGCTTTTGTATCTTCTCGCTCTTCAGAAAGGATGGTCAAAGCAGATTCTAAATCGCTTTAAAATTTGTTATAATTAATAAATACTCGAGTCTGAGAACATGACGGTGTCATTGGGCAAACAATCCCAAATATTACTGGTAAGTTATCGCTGTTTTTGGCCCACTCCAAGGCTATCCATAATAAACAGGCGTTCTATAATTCAGGCAACAGAGGTTGTTATATGCTATCCATTCCAACAATCGTTTACCGCACCGATCGGTTCGAAAACCCCAAGACGTATGATGCAAGTTGAAATCGCTCATCACAATTTTATCTTTACAAACAGATGTCACTGCGGCATCCAAACATCGAGATATTTTTTACACCTGTAGGAAAGTATGCATTGACTAACAAGAAAGGCAGGTGGCCCGGCAAAGTTACTTCTAATGCGAAAATTTTGCTTTCAGGGGACATATGCTCATATGCAATTCTTGAATTGAGACTTACTGAATTATTTATAAAAATGCCAGCGCTAATTCAAACACGCACTAAGAAACATCACACGAGGACGGGCGCTGACTGCCAACAAAGCTTTTATTGGGCGTGCACAAATATATAGCTTATGAAAAGGAGGGAGGGAGGGGGGGTTCTCGAGCGCTTTAGGAATCAATCAATCAATCAATCATTTTATTTCCTTTTGATTAGGAGGAGTACAGGACTAAAAGCTCAAGAGCTTGACGAGGTCCCGACCCCGTTCACAAGTCGGCAAAGCAGCAGGAATGGCAGGCAAGCATGCATAAAGAATATCAAATAAAGTTATACGTATAACATCGCAAAAAAGTAATACAAAATTTTATGAAACAAAACGCTGAAAATAAAAAGAGAATAGTTGAAATGTATAGTCATGAAGTGGCATGAACATGAAAAAGTAACAATAGAATGGAAAGAATGGCCAGAAATTCTGAGAGATGTATTATTCAGGAAAACATAACAGCTGGGCGAAGTGCTTAATGTGACAGTTTTGTTTAGACGAAGGATCAAAATCTTCGCGGTTTAAAAAGTTTAACAGAGAAGGTAGCCTGTAGGACAATGATTGTTCGTCATAAAAAGTTCTTGGGGTGGGTACAGTCCAAACTTCTTTGTGCCTGGTGAGTCGAACACTTGTGTTTACGTTAAGTTTAGCAAGATTTATTGTGGTATTGGTACCATGCTTAACAAATTCTTTATAACACAACATCAGCCTGTAATTGTACAAAGAGAAAACTGGAAGAATATCATATTTTGGAAAAAGAAGTTTTGTAGAGGACAGATAGTGTTCAGCAGCAATATGTCGTATGGCTCTTTTCTGCAGTAAGTGCAACTTGCGCAAATTCGTCACACCGGTTGTACACCACACTAAGCTACAGTACTGTAACAAAGATAATACCAGTGCATTGTATATCATAATTTTCACCTTAGTGGGAAGAATAGATCGCATACGTGCAAGGACACCAATGGCCGATGACATCTTAGAGTGTAGACTATCAACATGTACATTCCACGTAAGGTGCCGTGAAAAATATACTCCAAGAATACTAACAGAATCAACCACGTCTAACTGCTGAGAGCCCAGAAATAAATTCATCTTATTTATCAAGGTTTTTCCTTTAGGCGTATATAAAATAACTTGTGTTTTTGAAGGGTTTAGTTTTAGTAAATTCACTGAAGCCCAGGAATCTATGGCAGACAGTGTTTTATTAGCCATTTCTTCTATCTCTGTTTCCAAGCTCCCTGTAATAAAAACTGTCGTGTCATCGGCGTAAGAGACAAATGTTGCGTTATTTGTGCAGTGTACAATGTCATTTATATAAATCAAAAATAAAAGTGGCCCTAAAATACTTCCTTGTGGCACACCAACAACGACCGGCTTCCTTGCAGATATTTCATTGTTGGCATCTACGAATTGTGTCCTGTCTGAAAGATAGGATTTTAGAAGAGCATGCGCTGTCCCACGCACACCATAGTTTTCTAATTTGCCGAGAAGGATGGAATGATCGATTAAGTCAAATGCCTTAGAAAAGTCGACGTATATGCCTAATGCCATTTCTTTACGACTAAATGCATCTATAATTATTTCTTTATGAGTCAAGAGGGCTGTTTCAGTAGAGCGATGCTTCCTGAACCCATGTTGAAAATCTTGAAACAAATTGTGGTGATTAAAAAATGATAACAATCTGATATGCATTAATTTTTCGATTGCTTTTGAAAACACTGGGATTATTGAAATAGGTCGATAATTGTTTATTTTCCCTTTATCACCATGCTTGTAAACTGGAACAACGCGTGAGATCTGCATTTGTTTTGGAAATACACCTGTAGATAATACTAAATTATAAATATGGGTAAGAACAGGGCATATGATGTCAAGCACATACTTTATGGGGCGAATCTGGATACCATCGGCGTCCAAGGAGCGGCTGTTACCAATATTACTGAAGCAGGAAAAAACTTCTAGTGGGGTAGTTGGGGCAAGAAATAGAGTGTTACTGAACGCGTTTACAGGCAGGAACTGAGCATAGTTGTCAAGGCCATCAACAATATTTAACTGAGGTTTCAATGAAAATAAATCATTAAACGCATTCGGTATCGCGTTTCCCGAAAGTTTTTGACCATTATGACTCAAAACGTCCGGAAGAACTGAAAGTGAAGTAGGCTTTAACAAAGCATTCAGTTTGCGCCAGACCACATCACTTTTTTGATTGACTGGGTCACTAAACATTGCTACGAAATAAGCATCCTTTGCAGACCTGAGCTGACTTGTTAAACTATTTCGATATTTCTTAAATTCTCTTAGTAGGGCTGGATCTCTAGACTTCACAAATTGAGCATACAGGGCATGTTTGCATTTAACCATACCAAGAAGCTCAGGCGTTAGCCAAGGTTTCCGTGCCTTGGATGCCCGTGCCATTTTTTTCTTGGGGAAATGTTCATGGTAAAGAGTTTTGAAAGTGCTAATAAAAGCAGTGTATGCAAAGTCACTATCTTTCGCTTGGTAAACGCTATGCCATGCCTCTTGGGCAAAAGCTTGGCGAAATGCTTCAAGATTCGATGAGGTGATAGATTGAATAAGAACTGGCTTTTTAGTTTTACTAGCAATAGAGTGCATTCGATTTACCAGTAGTATAATACCTAGGTGATCAATAATGTCAGTGTACACAACGTCGGCCTCTAACAAGTCGATGTTAATGTTTGAGATGAATACATCTAATAGGGATGCGCCATCGATAGTCACGCGTGTTGCAGAAGATATCGTGTTTGAAAAACCGTAAGTTGTGATGAGTGAATGGAAATCTTTTTGTAGCAGGGACGATGAAAGCATGTTTATATTGACGTCACCACCTAAGACCAGGTTGATTTTCTCTTCTAATGAATAGCTGAAAAGCTTTTCAAGGAATGCAAGAAATCGGGTTGCATCACCAGATGGTGGTCTGTACATAACGGAGAACATGTTGTTACTGCTCTGCATTGTTAACACCTCATAATCAGGGGTTATATCAGTAAATTCGACCACGAGCTCAGCCAAGATATTTTCCTTGAGAAAGAGCGCGATACCGCCCCCTCGCTTATCACGACGATTACGGAAGAACGATTGATAGCCAGGAAGCTGAAGCATGTCCGATGTGGGCGTTAACCAAGTTTCAGTTAACATTATTACTGAAAACGGTATTCCGAAAGTGTCGAGTAGCAAGCTGAAATCGTCTATTTTGTTTGGCAGCGAACGAACATTTTGATGAAAAAACGTCAAATCCGGGATCTCTCCCCATCTTATCTGACTCCCGCACGCCACCACTGATAACCGCACTTTGATACGTTTAGACTTTGGCGGATGCAGCTGCCGAGTGAGCACCCTGAGACCAGATATGCGACACTGCCTGTTCTACTTCACAGTCCTCCACCGTGCTGTCCCACTCATTCTTCAGAGCTGCCGTGCCGTTCTTCATTACACCATTCACATTACAGTTCACGTAGAATGCAATCATACAGGCACAGAATATGTTGAAAAGCTACACATAAGTCCAGTCACATCAGAATGCCAAAGTTTACAGGAAGTATGGTTGCAGGGATAGGATATAAGTTTGCACAAAAAGCGGAACAGAACGCCGCCCGGTAAGCTTATAGAACACACATATAAAATGCGCTTCCT
>JALIZH010026946.1:0-37710 GCA_030522465.1 Rhipicephalus appendiculatus
ACAGTGAAAAGTTAATCGGGAAGATGTGCAGCGAAAAAGGCGATTTCTTATCTCCACCGAACGCTTCAATAGGGGGGTTGTCATTTGCGTCAAACTAAAGGAAAGGGCTTCGCTCCCTCTGACATGTGACATTTCAGTTCCAATCACCGGGTATTTTCGGGAGTGCCCTGGCTTAGCTTCTCCTCGAACATGGTACATCTAGGCACTTATACGCGTTCAGCTAGGCACGACTCTCCATTAGCTCGGGTACGTGGTGATGCTACTCACTGAAAGGTCTGTTGCTACAGCCCAATCTGCGGGCCACTTTCCAAACACCATCTGAACTTTATAACTATGCGTGTCGTTCCACGTCACTTGAGCGTGACGTCAATACAAGTTTGCGTCATCACGCTTAACAGAAATGTATTTTAGACCTTTTCTAAAGACACCTCCCGATGCACAAAAAGTAAAGAAGAGAGCATATATGGATTGGAAGTACACTGAACTAGAGTACGATAATTATTGTTAATGTAAGTTTGGTTTCATGGAAAACACCAGCATTTATTCCCCAGTGTAATTTCAATAAACATTCTCATTTGACCTCAAAGGCTATCTTGATTTTTTGACCATGTTAATATAATAGTCCTTCTGTGGCCCTGAGATGCTCATTTCATGGGCCCGGTAGAAGAAATACACAGCAAATCAGAAAATAAATTTTAGTAACCAAAAAAAAGCGCGAAAATGAAACGAAAGCCCAGTCGACCTGTATTCGGTGGTAGTATGGTGGTAGTAATAATCATGCTCCGTACGGTGGTGGTAATTTCCCATTTTATAGTGTATCACACCTTATAAAATTTGTACCAGAACGTATGCGAAGAAATGCTGATTTATGCCTTCCCTTGATTTGCACTCATTCTGTCTTGCCCTTCGAGGCAGACCCGTTATGGTAGCATTCAGTAATAGTGGGGCTAACTTTACCACGGGCCTGCTTCTGCACAGAAAAAAAAGAAGATGAAGTTAAATGATTCCTCTACGTTCTACACCATATTAATGGAATGAAAGGCATTTTGATTGCTGATTTTTTACTTGCGCACTAAGAATGTAAGACCACCAGAACTTCTCGTTATGTGACAAGCTAAACAAATCCGCGCTCCTTAAATTCGCAACCATAATTTACTCGCCACGGTGTCCTGCAAGAAATATCCCAAAAGAAACAACTGCTTGCGCATGCAGGACCCTATTGAAGACCAAGAAGCTGAGGTGAGTTCAGGGGTTCGGCTTCATGTTCACAATTAACGCGCGTGTCTATCTCTGGTGCCCAAAAACTGGCCCCTCGCTACACTTGTTTGTTCTTAGACGGCTCGGAAGATCTGACGCACTTTTCACTGAACTTTGCGCTCAAAAGATGGTTCACGTGTTCATTTACATGAAGATAGCAGATCCGAAGCGATCGACGAGCTCCTTCATAGTGAGGTCATGGTTTCGTTGGCAAACCAAATACTTGAATCGCACGGTGCATGAACCGAGATGATTGAACCGAGTTCTTTGCTAATACAGGGGTGGCTGACGCTAACGGAATAAAATCGAATAAAATGTTAGAGATTTTCAGATAGGTTATGAAAAAAATTGGCAGATCCCAAGTACCATGGGAGTCGATGTTATGCGAAGCATGCGGATGTAAGGTGACTGTTTTGTAATTTTTTTATTGAGCGAAACGTTATGAAATGACGCTAAAGATACGTTCAAGTGTTGCACGCTCAGGCATGTGTTGAACAGTCGCATATGTTTCATATAACCGCTTATTTACAGTTGTGTAACGATGCCAGCAGAAACATGGGTATTGCCAACACCGGAAGCCGTAAGCTGATATGTAGTGCTTGTGCTTGCGCGGATGGAAGTCTTGGATAGTGCTACGTAAACAAACTACAGTGGATAGCGCCTTAGTATACAACGGACGTTAACCCGACATGACTGCTTCATCATAGAAGTACATAAGTAATGTTTTTAAAGTTGGATAGCCAGCACTGCAACCACAATAGACGTTTCACCAACATTACGCCTGCAGAGGGCCTTTTTCCAAAGCAGTTTCGAGACCAGACGTGCCCTGTAGTAGAATACTTGATTGCCACGCATAATGCTTGGGTTCGATTCCTGCAGGCACTCTGATTTCTATTCTTTGCCTTCGTCGGTCAACGCCGCCGATGTCAGTCTCTTTTAACGCTCTCGCATTTAAATTACCAATGTCTGCTCTCGCCCGTTTCTGGATAGATATAAATTGTCAAACACCTGTGGCGAATACCCGCATGCCGTGGCCCGTGGTAAACGGGTATGAGCCACTCGTGCCTGGAGAAATCAGTGTGACGGCGTTAGCGACGGGATTTTTACGTTATTCAAGTCACGACCAGCCAGACGTATTAACGCGAGAGCGTTGAAGAGCTCTTTTGGCAGATATTTTGGCGTCGGCGTCGGCGTCGTTGGTTGTGAGCGAAAAATAATCATCTTGTCCGTGACCGAAAAATCGAGAAAGATCCAAATAAAATAAATAATAAAAATTTTCGGGTCCGAGCAAGGATAGAATCCAGGCCGTCTGGGTGGCAAGTAGGTGATCTACCACACAGCCACGCGTCTGCTTGGAAATGCAGTGAAAATAACTTCCTCCGCTTGGAAATGCAGTGAAAATATCTTTCATGCTTTAGAAACACACGCGTCCTGTACACAGGCGTCACAATACAACATGTAATATCGCGGTAATATTGCGTGGTACAAGTGTACATTGCCATCGGGCGTCAGAATATGTGAATATCATAACGACATTATGGTTTAAAGCCGGCCACCCATTACAAAAGGCACACACGTTACTGCGCGTATTCTCTTAAGACCACGTAGTGGGTGCATAGCAAATCAGAAAACATTTCACGCGCATAATTGCTCGTGGTTTAAAGCATGCTACCTATTACATAGTATGCAGTAAGTGGTTGAAGTACGCACTAGGGACAGGATATCGCTATCGCGTTCAACTCTTGAAGGTGAAGCTTAAGGGTCCCCCAGTTTTTTTCGTGAAACCCTCTTACCCTCCCATACAAACTTTGGTCTATCTCAAGTTACGGAGACAATGACGAGAGCATGCAGACGTAGGCAGCTATATATATATATATAGAGAGAAAGATGGTGAGATAGATAGATAGACAGACAGACAGATAGATAGATAGATAGATAGATAGATAGATAGATAGATAGATAGATAGATAGATAGATAGATAGATAGATAGATAGATAGATAGATAGATAGATAGATAGAAACGCTCAAAGTGCTTGCAGTACGCAAAGAAATGTTTCCCATTTAAGGAAATACTGTCGAAAAAGAGCCTTACTGATATCTTTCGTGCTGCAATGCTTAAAAAACGAGAAGTTTTTGCAGCGCATGTACAAATGTGCGACCAAATGCAATGATACCTGACCACGGGCTCGGAATTAAGGTTTTTGTTTGTGAACGAAATGCGCAGGTATAATTCCGGTTACGTGCTTTTAAAGAAGAACGACCTGAAATGTAAGCTGCATCAAAAAACATCCTGATATTTAAATGCGAAACATTTCTTTGCGTACTGCAAGCACTTTGAGCGTTCTCTTCCACCCTGTGTTCTATAGTATTGGACGCAGGATCTGAAGCGTTTAACGTTGCACTGCAGGTAGTCGAGTCACGGTGGCTACTGAAGGCTTAGAAATAGTGAACATACAACATCCGATACCTTTCGTATAGAGACAGCGTATGTCGATTTCAGAGTGTGTGTCTAACACTAAAAAACAGGAACGCAGCACTGTTCTTTAAGTTCGCGTGAATTTTTGTATGCTCCCTTCTATTTTCCTATCTTCCTGAAACACCCCTTTAAGAGGCCCTCTCTCTCTCTCTCTCTCTAATCTCTAATCTCTCTCTAATCGAAATACTGAGACAATAAGAAAACAGGTTCAAAAAATAAATCTACCAGTATTCTCTGCGTGTGACGCAGACACTTACGTGTGTGCCAGGTTTGCAAAGCATGCTCTCATTGTTGCCGTGAGTTGACCTAATTCCATATAGTGGCTACTTCTGAAAGCTCCCGAACTTAAACGTTGTAAAAGCGGTTAGCAGCAGAAATTTGAGAAGTGCAATGAACGTTAAAGAAGTAAAAAAATTAGCACAGCTTGCACTTAGTCGCGCAAGGCTGGGTCACAGCAGAGCTAGTGGGCACCTTGCTTGTTCTGACTTCGCGAGGCTTTTACCATTTCTCCTGTTTCTTTCTGAACACTTGCTAAACTCTACTTGACTATGCTTGCGCTCTTTTTTATCTCTTTTAGTCCATGTCTTTCAATATCTTTCTCTCTGTGCTTGTAGGCAAACCTCGACCTTAACAGCTCTGTGTAGAATGGAGACATATATCGTATGTGCCCCACAAATTGGGCAAATTGGACAGCACACTTGTCCACTAAAACTTAATAAGAGAACACACGGGCGGCAAAAACCCATTAAAGGCAACACGTTGCAGCTTCTCCTGTTACCCATCAGACTGAGTGCATTGGCGGGGTTTTTGAGTGCGTGCCGGTTCAGATAACGATCATTTTCTATCTACGACACAAGGCAAACCTCGACCATAAGAGCTCTGCTGCAAAAGAAAGCGATCATTAGTTAACTTCACAGCGTAACTGACGTGTCTTCTTCACCTGTAAAGCATTATGGTTTGGCTAAGGAGATATTTATTTTTACAGACACCTCCAAAGGACTATATAGGACGCTGCATTGTCGGGGGGGGGGGGGGGGAGGGCTCCTCATTTGCGGCACTGAGATGGAAACCTTTCGTATGAGTGAGGAGACGGCTCCAGAGAAGGAACTAGTGATGTGCCTATGCCTGTGTCACATCACGTAGACAGCGGAAGGGATCCCGCAATCTTGCTATTTATATATGTCTGCGCCACATCTTGACGATTTGTCGCTCATAAAAACCGTACAACCGACGACATGCAAGTGCTCAATCCGCTCCTTAAATTGGTCAAAGTGCGTTGGCGGGCTAGTTGGTTTACCGTGCTAAGCTTGCACAGCGCGACTGAACGCGGACAGAGAAGAAAACACGCAGTTTGGCAACATTTCCAGTTGAAAGTCTGCGCCGTGTGTGTCTGTGCGTGTTTTCTTCCCTGTCCGTGTTCTGTCGCGCTGTGCAAGCTTAGAGCTACTTTAAAAAGGCCATCTTCTCGAGCCTGCGAAACTGCACACTTTAATCACCTCCAAGGTACTACTGTGTTGCTGGGAGGGCACATTTCGGCAGAACGTTTTGTTTCTGAGAGGGCACATTTCGGCACATTTCGGCAACACCTTGTGCGTGCACTGTTGGAAGACTTCGTCCACGCTGTGGAATAATGTGGCAAACTGAAGAATATGGCGCTTCAAGGTGGTACTGACTGATACGGACTGGTCGCATCGCTTTCATGTCATCGTGACGACTATCCCGCAGCAGTTGGGAACACAGCACCGCCAATTGTGAATAGAATACCGCCACATTCCGCACAAAGTGGGGGCGTCGGCGCCGTTTGCAGCGCGTCAAGGGTGATGGGTTGTCCCTCTAGACATCTGCGTCAACGCCGCGCCGAGTTCACGTACTGGTTTACAAAGCAAGTGACAAGGACGGGTTCTCGAAACGGTGGTTCTCGATAAAGTACCTGCAGTCTAGCTGTCTTCGTCGCAATCCTTGTGGAGCTGTCTTTGTCGCAATCCTCGTATCAGCCAATATAGTGACAAGAGATCTTGTATTACATTGGCTCAATATTCTTTTCCTCCGTTCTGCAGAGAACCCTGCTCACTGAGACCGAAAGCCTCCACTAGTGAATACCCCTAGTCAACGAACTCATAGCCTAGCCTTATGGCAGTCTTTTTTGTCGTGAATAGCATATTGCGATTGTCTGCACATCATCAAACGGCTGGATGGCTCACCTGTAAGTTGTCACACTCTGGCCACATTGCGTGCAGGGTACTGCCGTTAGCAATAAAGCGAATATGATAATCCCCCCTTTCTTTTCCATTGTTGGAAGACACCGCCAATTTTTTCCCTCTGCGTCACAGGTTAGTCGACTTTTGTTGGAGATTATCGTTCCGTGTGCCTAATACGAATTGCGTTCCGTGGGGGAAAAGCTGGAGCTGATACAAAATTTCGAAAGACTATTACTCTTGTTTAGAAAATAATAATGAATTATAATTTCGAATATGTGTACCACAGACGTCGAGCTCTTCAATCAGGTATGTTGCATGTTTTGAGTCCAAAAACCGAGCTGGATTTTTCGCGTTGAATACAGACATGTTAAACTGAAATGACAATATTTTTCCGATTATCTGCTATTCATAATCGTCTAAATATTTTTGCAGCATGTTAATAACTTCACCGTTATATATTTTTTGCCTTTTAAATTTGTTATGTTTGCGGAAAATATCACTATTCCCAAATTTATTCCGTTTGTTCGTGCCGAAAGCCCTCGTATAATGATTCTCCAAAAAGAAGTTATTTTTGTTAAGCTCACTTTACTTCATTAGCCTGCCGCAAACACCATTTTAGGAAGTGCGTCGCATAAACGTCCTTCGAAAAAAGTTTGTTGCTTGGCGCCCTCTAGCTCGGTGGCGGCCAGGATACAAGCTTTAGGAATTAGGCGGGAAAATATTTAGCAAAGAAAAGAAACGATAGAACGAGTTTGGAACTGGAAAAGGCGTAGAAATTTTTTAGCCATATTTATAATGGTCTTATTGGAAAGTTGATACTCAAATTGGCATTGAATGACACAGGTCCCTATTTGAGTGCACACAGAGAGCTTCAGTGGTCGCTAACCTGTTCGTTGGAAGGACAACTGGCACACGTTAGCTGTCCCGTGCGTCTATAAGAGGTCCGTTGATGTCTTGGCATTTCAAATATCTGCGAAGGCGAAGAATGAAACGCCGGACACTTAGTTCATTGCACGCATTCGTTATGGTCTCAGACAGTTCGTTGGATGTTGGCGTGACAATAGCAAGATGCATTGTTTTCTCTGCTGCCCTGTCTTACGTATATATGAACAGCGAAGCGGTTCATTTTCGAGATTTTCATGTCCGTGGACCGCGTAGAACTAATCACGTGGCCTCGTAATGTGGCGAGAGTGAGCCTTGGTGAGCAAAGGAATGCAGCGCCGTGTTGAGAGAGGAGAGGGCGAGGGCGGATGATGTCTAGGCGTGAACTTTCTAGAAAAGCGCCAAGATAGAGTGATGGCGAGGCGCAGTGGAGTGTAAGATAGCGGGTCAGCGTCAGTGTTCAGCGCTTTCAAGGTTGCGAACATTTCTGATTTTCCCGATGTTGCTGGTACCCATCACACTGTATTTATTCTATCCAATGTATAACCTACTTCTGGAACAGGACTCAGCCAAGCAAGTCTATGCGTTGCTGGGGTCAATGTCCCGGTTAGTTCCGGTTCTTGGTGACGCTTTTCAGGAAATGCCTGTTGGCGCAGATGGTCCCGTGGACCTCTCTACACGTACTACATGAACTGTATAACCTTAAGGTTCTTTCGCGTCACTTCTTCGTGACGTCAATGAATTTAGAGTCATGTTTACGGACAAATATAGCACAGGTGTTTGCCTAAAGACGGTGTCTCATTGTCTGTTTAAATGTAAATGCCCTTGTCGTCAGCCAACATTGTGATTGTATTCCACTCAAGCGCAAATATCGCTAGTCAATGAAGCTTGGTGTCAACGTAAACAGTATAACGTATTGCGAAGTATGTGATAAAGAGCATATTAATTGAATTGGGGTTGAAACAACTATTTCGAAAGTGGGGGTGCAAGCTATGAGATTGTTGCGAAACTGTTTGTTGTGACTTGTCGCGAAATCACTGAGAAGGCGCATTTTAATGGGAAAGCCTTAGATGTTCCATGAACCATAAAAATTGACCGTGGGCGTCCATATGAATGACGCAAACAAAAGTCACGTGATAGGTGGGCCGATCCCATAGGCCCGTGAGTTGCAGAAACGTTGCGAGGCGACCGTTCTGGAGGCAGTGCAAGACCACGCTACGTGCAAGAAGGTTTTGTGGGCTGGAATATCAGTATAATCGACTGAGAAGGAGAACTATGTGGCGTTCGCCTTTGAGAAGCCCCAGGCAAATGCATAGGATAACCCGTGAACTCTTACAGCATAGTGTAGTGAAAATTGCATCCTAATTTTACACGTGGCGATCGGTGTGGTATTAACTAGAACAGCAGGGAAAATGACTATTTTAGCCGCGTCGATATTTAGTACAGTTGTTCTTTCAAATAAATTATAACCTTTGCACGTATGCTGTCCTTCATTATATACAGGCGTCGCGCTGTCCTTAAAAGCCCTAATGGATTCCATCATAATCATCCATACCCTGGTCGTATTTTCATCTTTTTATCTTGTATCACACCTTATAATACTTGTACCAGAACGTACGCGATGAAATGCCGATTTTTCTCTTCCCTTCGAATTCCCTTCCCTTCCCTTGCTTCGAGGCAGACCCGTTATGGTAGCATTCAGTTATTACAGGGCTAAATATGACATGGTCCTGCTTCTGCACGCAAAAAAAAAAGAAAAAAAAAAAGAAAAAAAAAAACAAGACAGAAGAATTATGTAACGCGATTCATTTTCAACCCTTTCCTCCAGTAAGTGAATTCGTTTCTTAAGCAAGACACCGTCCGATTCATGGCCAATCCACCGAGGTGGGTTGCACCAAAACACTGAGGAGCCAACCAACCAACCCTCCACGTTCAACACAACATCAATATGATGAAACGCGTTTTGATGGCTGCTTTGTTACTTGCACTATGATTGTAAGAGCAATAGAATCGGTTCTTATTTTGTGACAAGCGAAAAATTAGTGCAACTTGAATTCGCAAAACAACATCAATTACTCACCACAGTATCCCGTTAGACACAGCCAGACAGAGACAACTACTTGCGCTTACCGGACCCTCTTGAAGACCAAGAAGCTGAGGTGAGTTCAGGGGTCAACCTCCACATTGACAATTAACGGACGTCCCTGTTTCCCGAGCGCTAAAACTACCCCCCTTCTTTGTTCCGAGATCGTGGACAAGGCCTTCACAGAATTGGTTTCGCTTGCAGACGTGTATTCGCGTGTGCAAGCGAAATTTCCGTGGCACATTTACATAGGTTTGCAATAACCTGAGCAGTGTACATTGCATATGACGAGAAATTCTTAGTTCCAATTAGGCAAGGCGTGCTACGCAGCGTGAACCGTACAAAAGCTTTTAAAAAGTTAAATATATATAAAGCGTGGCTGGTGTCAGAGTGTGGTGCTGGCTCTACTTCTGTGATACATAATGCTGTCATCGCAGAGTAGCGTGCACAAATCAAACTATCTACATAGCGACATAGACGGACACTCAGGCACTCAACCCCAACGTTTCACTCACGACCTTCAAATACTTTGAGAGCTAAATGATTTAGATGTAGTGGCTTTACATGGAAGCGTCCAGTGTACGGAAAAGTTCACATACCACGGATATTCAAGCCAGTGAAAAGTCCACATACAAAATAAAAATTCTTTAGGATATTCTCTGAGTAGTCCATTGGTAGCGTTGACTGAGAAACACGAAAGTAGGAAGCGGAATGAAAGGTAGGAAGATAAATTAGACGTGCGTTTGGTTTACTATCCTATACAGGGACAAGAAGATTAAGAATGGAGAAGATAGGAAAATAGAATGAAGGAAGCATACAAAAATTTACGCGAGCTTGAAGAACGGTGCTGCGTTCTTGTTTTTAGTGTTAGACACAGAAGCTGAAATCGATATACGCTGTCTCTACAAAAGGTATGGGATGTTGTATGTTCAGTACTTCTAAGCCTTCAGTAGCCACCATAATTGGACTATCTGCAGTGGAACATCATACGTTTGAGATCCTGTGTCCAGTAGTATGTAACACAGGGTTGATGAGAATGCGCAGTCGGTCATAGCACTGAAAGGATCTCAGGGCTTGCTTCATTCGTTCTTTTTGCAGATATTGATGCTAATAACAATGCGAAAAAATATCGCAATAATCTTAATAACCCTATTTAATCTTCCAGGATACGTGGTGCCTCGTACCGTTCGTCCTTGGCGCCCATATATTTACATTTTTAAAAGGGCGCTCGAACGCTTGTAATTCACTTTTAGGAGTTTGATATAGTTATTTTCAGAGGGCAAGTCTGTAAGCTCAAAGATGTCAACAAGTTTCACTGAACTTCGCTTTGTGCGTTCCCCTTCACTCTACTGTACTTTTTACTGAGCATGTTTGGTGCGTGGGATAATCAAAAATTGATACTTTTGTTTATTATTACAATTGACGAACATCACTTCTCTTCGAAACTTTTTTCTCTGATATAACTCTCACGAAAAAGTGACGGGTCATTCCACTCTGTACAGCGGTTGACCAGCGAAGCTGTTTTCAGCCCACGACACAAAGTTGACAGAATCTTGAACCTTAGATGATCGCACACTCCGCAGCTCTATTTTAAGTTATGCGCGCGATGGCATAACTTTTGCTCTGGCACTGTGTTCACGCCAATCTGCAAACTGGACCCTGTTACGGGTTGCACTGCGAAGATTTTTTTCTAGCGCTATAAATGTGTTTTGATAAAATGTTGATGTGGCCATCATCTGGTGGAGAAGGACGAGTGCTCGCAGTCTTACTTCCGAATTTGCAGAAAAAAAAAGAAAAAAAAGGACACAAAAAAAAAAAACAACAAGGAAACAAAGAAAAGACACCACGAAACCGTGGTTGCCTCCATGTCCGTCACCGGTTTCGTGTCTGTGTTGCTTCGCGCAAATGCCATTCACAAAGGAATACCAGCTCGCCCAACGCTCTGTTCTCCTTCCGCACTTGAAGTTTTTTGGAGGGAAGAGTTGCGCTCCTATTGTAAGTCCTCGACAGTGTCCCTGTTGGCATTCTGGATGACTTAATCACAGACTTGAACTGAACGGATGAATTAAAAAAAATTGAAGGACACTTTGTACATTCCAAAGTGTGTTCGGCGAAAGCGTGTGGCCATTCCACTGATTATGCCATGTCTTTTTTTCTTTTACACTCTCAGTGGGATAAGACACAAACCGAATGGGTGCGTGTTTTCTTCTTTAATTTTTTACCGCGAATCGAAGCGAGACGCGAGACTCATCTTCCTCCGTTCGCATGCGTTAGTATTTTCTCGCGCTTTGCGCATCGTGCAAACGCCATCGGCGCTCCAGCTCTTAAATTGACGGACCCTTTGTAAATTGGAAAGTGTATTCCGTGAACGCCTGGGTCCATTGAGACGGCGTCCGTCAGAATGATTGCAAACTCTGGGCACAGCGATGCTACGCAAGCAAAGCGTGAGCGCTATAGAGTCCGACGCGACCGGCGTCCGTCTGCGCATCCCGGCGGCCACCTGGCTCCGTGCCAGAGCTCGGATGGACGGACGGACGGACATGGACTGATGGACGGACGGACAGACGGATGGATGGACGGACAGACGAACAGACAGACAGACGGACAGACGGACGAACGGACGCCGGACGGAGGTCAAACGGACACCGGACGGACACCGGACGGACGTGAGCATGAGACATTGAAGGCTTTCGCCTTAAAGATTACACCATCTCCCGCTAAAGGGAACCAAGTGTAGATGCGAAGCAGCGGGTGCTAACGCTAACACTGGCGGCGGCGTTGACACTGGCGCTCATCGCACCATTGCACAGGAGAGAAACCTGGGGGGGCACAAAGCACGCAGTGATGGACCGGTGTTTCCTATTGGAACATCCCAATCCCCTCCTAATGGGCAATGAGAGATAGAAGACTCGGACTGGACACAGAGACCCGCAGTCCGCTTTTAGTTAACGCGCACGCTGCGAATTTTTAATCGTTCGACAACGCACAGGAGAAATCTCCCACCGGCACCACCTTGCAGGTCAGGATCCATTGCCATATATACGGGATGGCCAGTGAACGGTTGTGCAGCGCGAGCAGTCGGTTTTTTCAACCAAGAAACTCGCTAGCAGACGCTGCCTGCGCCTGGCGTCGCGATGCGACAGAGGGGAGGGGGGGGGAGCGTAGGAGAGGAGAGAGAGGGGGGACGCGCATGCGCAGTGGGAGTGTGGATGCCGCGGGGAGGGATGCCTAGAGGAGACAGGGGGGAGCGTAGGGAGGGGGAGCGAGGGAGGGGACGCACATGCGCAGAGAGGGTGTGGCCTCCGCGGGGAGGGATGCCTAGAAGAGAGAGAGGTGGAAAGGAGGTTTTTTATTTTTATTTTTTTTAATGGGTTGGCGCATGCGCAGTGGGGGGTGTGGACGGACGGACGCTGGACGGACACCGGACGGACGCCGGACGGACACCGGACGGACGGACACCGGACGGACGTGAGCATGAGACATTAAAGGCTTTCGCCTTAAAAGTTGAGTCCTCGGGAATTTCACTGATGCTGAATGCGCAATCAGCTTCCTTCGCCTCATGCCGGTGCATAATTGCGAGATGTTAGCGTAACCCTCGAATCAGGACACGTATTAACACGGTGTGCATCTTTGTCCTGAACAACTGATGCGCAACTGTACATTGAAATCAGGGTGGCGGTGGCTCAGAATACCTGATGATATTCAAACTGAACTTTGCACTCAAAGATGATCCACGCGTTCATTTACAAGAAGATACCAGATTCGAAGCCATCCCCGAGCTTCTTGGTAGCGAGGTCATAGTTTCGATAGCGAAGCAAATACCTGAATCGCACAGATCACGTTGCTAACTACGTGCGTGGGCAAGTACTAGAAGTCGATTGTGGCGTGAAAGTGACATCAAAATACTGCCCTGTTCTCATATTACCACTCAAAGCCGGTGTTGGCTTTCAAGAGATCTCCAAATCTACTGTATCATCTGTGCCACTGCGTTGATTTCATTGTTAACGTTGACAAAGTGAAACTGCTTAACTGGGGTGTAGTGGCTTGAAGTTGTTTTATGACAGTCTCCTAACATTCTTGCAACCAGAACTTTGGGTTTGATATGCCTTTTACGGCGCGGAAATGATCGCTATTTTTTTTCACCGTTTCAGTTCCGGTTCTAGGCTCTGTGCTCAGTCGCCGCACGAACGATATCATTCCGTGTCGACTGTTCTGTTTTGTTGCCTGAGAGCTAATTCTTGGGTCCGTTAACGCGACAAGCGTCAGGAATTGGTTGTTGCCGTAGGTTGGGCAACAAACTCTGAGCGCGTCGCGTTTCTTCTGCAGCTGATGCGAATACGCGTCTGCAAGCGAATCCAATTCAGTGAAGGCCTCGTCCGCGATCTCGGAACAAAGAAGGGGGTAGTTTTAGCACTCGTGAATGAGTTACGTTCGTTAATTGTCAATGTGACGGCGGACCCCTGAACTCACCTCAGCTTCTTGGTCTTCTAGAGGGTCCGGTAAAAATATGGTTCACTAAAACTTGCTGTTGGGCGAGTTGGTTCAGACTTGGAAGGAAATTATGGCTGCGCACTAAAGACACAAGGACACAGAAGACACAGACAAGCGCTCGTCCGTGTCTTCTGTGTCCTTGTGTTTTTTAGTGCGCAGCCATAATTTCCTTCCAAGAGGGTCCGGCATGCGCAAGTAGTTGTTTCTGTCAATCGGTCTCTTACGGGATACCGTGGTGAGTAATTGATGTTGTTTTGCGAATTGAAGTCGCCATAATTTTTTGCTTGTCACAAAATGAGAACCGGTTCTAGTTGTCTTACAATCGTAGTGTACAAGTAACAAAGCAGCCATCAAAATGCCTTTCATCATATTGATATGGTGTTGAAAGTGGAGGGATGATTTTTCTTCCCTGTGTTTCTTCTTCTTTTTGCGTGCAGGAGTCGGACCATGTCATATTTAGCCCTGTAATAACTGAATGCTACCATAACGGGTCTGCCTCGAAGCAAGGGAAGGGAAGGGATTTCGAAGGGAAGAGAAAAATCGGCATTTCATCGCGTACGTTCTGGTACAAGTATTATAAGGTGTGATACAAGATAAAAAGATGAAAATACGACCAAGGTATGTATGATTATGATGGAATCCATTAGGGCTTTTAAGGACAGCGCGACGCCAGTATATAAAGAAGGACAGCATACGTGTAAAGATTATAATTTATTTGAAAGAACAGCTGTACTAAATATCGACGCGGCTAAATAGTCATTTCCCCTACTATTCTAGTTAATATCGCACTGATCGTGACGTGTAAAATTAGGATGCAATTGTCACTACACTATGCTGTCAGAGTTCACATGTTCTCCTGTGCATTTGCCCGGGGCTTCTCAAAGACGAAAGCTAGCTAGTGTTTCTTCTCCTTCGATTACATTGATATTCTAGCCCCTAAAACCTTCCTCCGTTTAGCGTGGTCTTGCACTGCCTCCGGAACGGTGGCCTCGCAACGTTTTTGCAAGTCGCGCAGCTGTGGGATCGGCCCACCTATAACCAAACGATGATGTGATCTGATGGCGCCATCATTTGACTTAACAATCACGTCACAAATTTTGACGAGCTCTGACGCCATGATGACGTCATCGCGTGATGTTTTTGCATCAATCATATGGACGCCCACCGTCAGTTTTTGTGGTTCATGGGGCATCTAAGGCTTTCCCATTAAAATGCGCCTTCTCAATGTTTTCGCGACGAGTCACAACAAACAATTTCGGAACAATCTCATAGCTTGCAACCCACTTTCGAAATAGTTGTTTCATCTCCAATCAGATTAATATGCTCATTTATCACATACTTCGCAATACGTTATGCTGTTTATGTTGACAGCAAGCTTAATTCACTAGTGATATTTGCCCTTGAGTGCAATACAATCACAAAGGGGGCTGACGAGTGGGGCATTCACATTCAAACATACAATGAGACACCGTCCTTAGGCAAACACCTGTGCTATATTTGTGCGTAAACATGACTCTAAATTCATTGACGTCACGAAGAAGTGACGCGAAAGAAACTTAAGGTTATACAGTTCATGTAGTACGTGTAGAGAGCTCCACGGGACCATCTGCGCCAACAGGCATTTTCTGAAAAGCGTCACCAAGAACCGAAACTAACCGGGACATTGACCCCAGCAACGCATAGACTTGCTTGGCTGAGTCCTGTTCCAGAAGGAGGTTATACGTTGGATAGAATCAATACAGTGTGATGGGTAGTTGCTAGGGCCAGTTGGTATCTATTCATTGTTGCGTTATTGCGCAGCGCTTAGAATACGAAGACTTAGCAGACGAAGTACCATAGGAACACAAGCCGCTTGTGTTCGTGTGGTTCTCATGTGTTCGTGTGGCCTACCGCCACGTGAAGCCCTCTTTTTGCCAGAGCGCTTCACGTGCCACGTTGTCTTTGAATGAGGCGGCAGCTGACAAATAAACCCTCGTATGCTATCCTACGCCATTAGGTCTGCCGGAGTGAGACCGTCGCTGTGAATGAACGAAACAAGGGGAATGATCCACACGTGTTTCCTTAAGGACGCGTAGGGGAGAGGTCGCCAGCACGAGAAAACGAGGACTTTTGGCGCGTAGTGGGTACCTTGCAGCAGAACTTGCAGTAGGCGTTCTAGAATAGTTTGAAACGGCCAATGCTACGAGCGCCGACATTCCTTTTCTTGTCGCACGCTTAAGGCTTCCACGGCGAAGCCAAGGTTGCCTAGTGATTCAGGACGCGATGCGAACGGAGCCTGATTACTTTATCGCGTTCTAATCTTGAAGACGCAGCTCAAGCATCGCCCACAATTTTTAACCATCTTATGCGTCACACGTGTAGAATACTGGCAGATTTAAGCTCCTATTTTCAGATTGGCTGAGTATTTCTTCTAGCGGGCCTGTGAATGGAGTATTTCAGGAACATAGAAGAACAATTACTTTAACATGGCCAAAAATTTAACATGATGAAATCAGAATGTTTATTTAAATGACACACTTACAAAACTACAATTACGTGAACAATAATGCTTGTACTCTATTGCAGTGAACCTCTAATTTATGCTCTGTACTTTACCTTTTGAGAGTCGGAAGGGGTCTTTATGCCAAAAGTCTACAATGGATATTAATAAACGTGATGACCCAATTTTTTATTCATGTCAAGCTAACTGACGTGGAGGCGCCCGCACAGATGTAAAGTTCAGTGTTTGAAAAGTGGCCGACAGGTTTGGCTGTTGAAAGGGACCTTTTCGCGAGTAGCATCACAAAGTACCCGAGCTAACGGGGAATAGCGCCTAGCCGAACGCATAGCCGTGCCTGGCTGAACCATGTTCCAGGAGAAGCTAATCCAGGGCACTCAGAAAATACCGGGTGATTATAACTGAAATGTCACATGCCAGAAGCAACGGACGCCTTTTATTTTCGCTTTACACAGATGATAACCCCTGATTTACGCGTTCGGTTGTGATGAGCCGTCGCCCTTTTCTGTGCACATCTTCCCGCTTTCACTTTTCGCTGTTCTTTCTGTTCTTCACTTTTTCTTTGTCTTTTCTTCTTACTTACGAATATCCCGGTGGCTAGGGTTACTGCTGCGTATTACAAATCGTGATGAACGAAATTTGGCGTAAGAACAGCGATCCGTTGGCGTCGATGGAAATTGCCCATGTGCATTTCTTGCCCATCTTTCTTGTCATGCTCGGTGTCAGGCGACGGACATCACGGCCGAAATCGTATATATGGTATGTTCAACGAATCTTGTATGTTCCTAGATAACCGGGACCTGCTGGCAGTATGATCCAAGGAGCAACAACCAGTTTTTGCCGTTCAGCTCATCTCACACCAAACTCTTTAAAAGAAGCATCGTTAGACACTGCGTAGATGGCGCTATCAGCAAATCATGCGAACATTGTGTAAAGGACAGCCTCTGGAAGCAGTCCTCCCGCCTCTCGGAAGGCGGCTACACCGTGCACGTCCAAGTGTCAGTCACCGAGGCCTTCATTTAGAAATACCGGCACTATAATCAAGGTTTTCGTTCCAACGCTGATGCCGCTCGAAACAAGATAGCTGTTGTGCTGTACATGCACAAAATCTCGCATAACATCAAATGGGTGGCGTCACGTGCTAATGTGCAGGTAGTTTTTTCTGCCCCGTGCAAGCCTAAACTTATTTGCAGACTGAATAGTCCAGCACCGCAAAACGCTTCTGCTTGCAAGGTAAGACAGAGGACTCAGTTCGTGGACTGTAGAGAGGCGGTGGCCAGTGGCGTAGCCAGAAAGTTTTTTTCGGGGGGGGGGGGGGGGGGGGTTCAATTATACTTTATGTAGGTTCGTGCGTGCGTTTGTATGTGTGCGTGTATATATATATACGCAAGCACAATTGAAAAAATTTCGAGGGGGGGGGGGGTTTGGACCCCCTCCTTGGCTACGCCACTGGCGGTGGTGTATCAGATTCCTCTCTCTTGCGGAAAGCAGTACGCCGGACAGACGGGACGCTGTCTGAATGAAAGGTTACGAGGGCACTGCAACCTTGTAAAGAAGGGTAACGGTGGCTGGCTCGAGATGCATTGCAGAGCTTGTGGGTACACCCCGGTTTTTGAGTACACCAAGGTGTTCTTAACTAACTTTGATTAACTAACCAGACTAATAGTAGAAGCCGCCAAAATCACTAAGTTGGGTAGCGATTGTGTAAGCACGCCGTCCCTGTCCCTGTCAGAAAAAAAATATTGTATTTTTGAACATGCATTAGTTTTGTGGTTGGTGCGCATATCTTGTATAAATGGTTATGATAAGAAAATCACTTCTCTACGCGTCTGCTGTTAAAATCAGAATGACAAAAAAGTACTTCTCTGCGCGTGACATCTGGCTGTAGCGTTTGAGCATCATCACTGTATATATTCGTGTTTCGGTTGAAGTAAACCATTTTGTTGAAAGTTAGCGCACGTGTGGTGTCCTCCCTTGTCGTCCTTGTATCACTTTCCGCTAAATATTTCCTAATGCCTTACCAACAAGGCCGAATTTCTCCCCTTGTGCAGAAATAGGGGCCTGGGTCATTCAATGCCATATTAAGTATCACTTTTCAATAAGACCATTAGAAATATGCTGAAAAATTTCTATGCCTTTTGAAGTTCCAAACTGGTTCCACTCGTTTATTTTCGTTGCTAAATATTTTCCCGCCTAATTTCGAAAGCTTGTATCCTGAGAGCGACCGAGCTAGAAGGCACCAAGCAACAAACTTTTTCGAAGGATGTTTATGCGATGCACTTTTTAAAATGGTGTTTGCGGCAGGCTAGTGAAGTGAAGTGAGCTTAAAAAATAACTTGTTTGTGGAGAATGATTATACGATGGGGTTCTGGCACGAACAAAACCGAATAAATTTGAGAATAGCGATTTTTTCTGCAAACATAACAAGTTTAAAAGGCACAAAATATATAATGGTGACGTTAGTATCATGCCGTAAAAATATTTAGGCCATTATGAATGGCAGATCATCGGAAAAATATCGCTATTTCACTTTAACATCTCTGTATTCAACGCCGAAAACACAGCTTGGTTTTCGGACTAAAAACATCAACATACCTGAATAAAGAGCTGGACGTCTGTGGTAAACTTATTCGAAACTATAATTCAGTATTAATTTCTAAAGAAGAGGAATAGCCTCTCAAAATTATGTCTCAGCTCCAGCTTTTCCCCCATGCAACGCAAGTCGTATTAAACACTCGGAACGGTAATCTCCAACAAAATTCGACTAATCTGTGACGCAGAGGGAAAAATTGGCAGTGTCTTCAAACAACCGAAAAGAAAGGGGAATTATCATATTCGCTTTATTGCTAACGGTAGTACCCGACCACGCCATGTGGCCAGAGTGTGATAATTTACAGATGAGCCGTCCAGCGCTTTGATTATGTACAGACAATCACAACACTCTATTCACGACAAAGGCAATACTGCCATAAGGCTAGGCTTTGAGTTCATTGAATAAAGGTGTTCACTAGTGCTGACTTTGGGTCTGACATTTCCTCCAGAACGGAGGAAAAGAATATTGAGCAAATGTGATACGTCAGCTTTTGTCAATATATTGCGTGAACACTACTAGCGCTCTATCTGAGTTATTTGCTGCATACGATTATATAGTTATATAGTTATTAAGTGCTTAGAAGCATCAGTATCAGTTGCAGGAAGAGTATGAAACGTACCTTTCGCGCTTGCAGAGCCCCTTGAGAAAAGTAGCATAGTGTTATTGTACAAATGCGCCAGCGGGATACGAAGCACCAACTACTACTCCGCATTTGTCCCACAGTAAGTCAGAAAACCCCGGCCATCACCGCAGTCACTAGGAGAGTGTGCGGATGTTCGCCACTTGCCATATTTGGTCTCTCTGAAAAAACACTGAAGTACTTGTCCCGGATGAATTCGTTGTCATCAAAGACCTGCAGGTGCATCCCATGTCTAAATCAGATAACAAGGATTATGGCAAAGACAACTCGACTGCAGGCAGTACTTTGTCGAGAACCACCTGTTTGAGCACCCGTCCTTGACACTTGCTTTGTAAGACAGCGCGTGAACTCGGCCCGGTGTTGTCTAGAGGGATACCCCGTCACCCTTGACGCACTCCAAACAGCGCCGACGCCCCCCGCTCTGTGCGGCATGTGGCGATATTCCATTCACAATTTCTGATCCTGTGTTCCCAACTGCTGCGGGATAGTCGTGACGATGACATGAAACTCATGCGACCAGTCCGTATCAGTCAGTACCACCTGGTAGCGCCATATTCTTCAGTTTGCCACATTATTCCTGAGCGTGGCCGAGACCATCCAACAGTGCACGCACAAGGTGCTGCCGGCCTGTGAATTCTGCCGAAATTTGCTCTATCTGCAACACAGTAATAGGTTCCAGCTGATTACGGCATGCCGTTTGGAGGCTTGAGGAGATGACATATTTAAAGCAGCGGATTGAACACTCGCCGGTCGTCTGTTGTATGCATGGTGTAAGAAGATTTCAGTTGATTACTCTGCGGCCAGTGCCGCGTCCAGATTGTGTTCGCCGCCTAGGCTGTTTCCTTTGGCGGCGACAGGTGGCGCTAACAGACAGGCACTACTCAACATCTGTGCAGCGGAAGTCGAAAAGCTGGGGCTTCGTTATAACGCCAAGAAGACGACAGTAGTACAGCTAGCGGGTGTGACACTAGGCAACGAAACCCTGACACTGTCTGGAAAGGTACTGGGGGTTGCCTCATCGTACAAGTACCTCGGAGTGACGCTGCGTGCAGGAGGCGACATTTATAGTGAACACGAGGAAATAGTCAGACGGATGGCCCTGCGGGGACAGTGTGTTCTCCGGCGCAGAAGTATATGGGGATTCAACAGATATCTCATGGTTCGCGACATGTGGAAGCTTGTGCATGTGCCGGCACTGACTTTCTGCAACGCCATTGTCTGCTTGTCTCATGCGACCAGGGAATGGCTGGAACGACGGCAGCGAGAGGTCGGCCGCACTGCTTTGGGATCGCATGGGACAGTAGCTATCGAAGCTGTTCAAGGAGACCTCGGGTGGTCCACTTTCGAGGCACGGGAGGCGGCAAGCAAGCTGACCTACCGTGGCCGCCTGCTTTTTCTGCGGAAAGAGCAACTCGCCCGACAGGTCTTTGACTACCTCTCAGCGACGTGTATGCGCACCAACTGGACAAACCGCATATACCGCCTTGAGAAGAAACATGGCTTCTTCACGGCACCTATACAGGCGAACACATGGCAGCAATATGTGAAGGATGTGCGCAACCGTGTCCAGGAGAAGGAAGAGGAGCTGTGGCTACAGGGGATGGGGGACAAGAGCTCTATGACGTTGTATGGACAACACAAGCGGACTATTGGCGCGGTGTTCATATATGACAACAGCCTTGGAAGCAGCCTGCTCTTCGAGGCGCGAGCTGGGGCCCTGCGCACCTTGGAACGCCAGCGGACTATAGGTAGTGAGCAGCGGGATGTGTTGTGTAGGGTCTGTGAGTGTGCCGACGAAACTATGGAACACATTGTGGTGCTGTGCAAGGAAATCGAACCCCAATGTAGAGGAGACACTCCGTTGCATTTCGCACTGGGATTCGAGGGTGATGATGGGGAGATGAACAGAGGAGCGGTGGAGCGCACTAAGCGGCGCTTGGAAAGATGGAGCATCTTATCTCTTCAGAGGGTCGCGAAGTGAACGGTACCCCCCCCCTTTCCCTTTTTTTTCATAGAGTAGGTCGTCCCTCACATCCTCCTTAATCGTTTTTTCTATTTTTTTTATACTTCTGTATCTTTTTATGGCCAAGCCGCTATACACGCGGCGACCCGTTATAAAGGGAATGGCACCACATCATCATCACTGGGGAAAGGCGCCGATCCGCGGTGAGAAGATTGTTGTTGCGGAGCCTTGCTTGTTTACCACGCTCGATATTAATACAGTGGGATTTTGCTGTAACCAAATTGATTTTCTTATTTTATATGTAGCTTATTTCCCAACAACGTTTTTGTCATATAAATGCTCCGACTGCAGCAAACGTCGGTCTGGAGATCGGTCGCATTTTGACGCGACAGCGTTAAAGACCTCGTTTCGCTGAATTTCCGGTGTCGGCGGCGTTGGCGGGATCGGTGTCAGCGTCTTTGGTTCTGAGGAAAAATAGTGGCGTTGGCCGTGAGCGAAAATTCGAGGTAGTTTCGATAAGGACAGCAGCTGGAGGACGTTTGCGGTTTGCCGACCTTGCAGCAGTCTCCACCCAAAAGCAAAGGCGCGCTAGCGCTTGGGAAGGCGATCGTGTGTGCGTGTATGAGCGTGTGCTCGTGCGTGTTTGTCAGTACATGTGTACGTGTGCGTTCGTGTGTGTGTGTGTGAGTGCGTGCGTGCGTACGTGCGCGTGCGTGATGGCGCGCGTGTGTGTGTGTAAGCGCATGTGGGCGTGCGCGCGTGTGTGTGCGTGCGTGCGTGTGTGCGTACATGCGCATGTGTGTGTGCGCGTGCATGTGTGCGTGTGTGTTCTGTTCACAGGTTATCCTACAACATATTTAAAGGAGCACTGACACAAAAATCTTGCACCTTGTTTTTTTTTTTTTTGTTGCAATAGGTAGCTTATGACCCACTTATCACGGCTGCAAACCTGGTTTGCGCGAGTGCGCGACGGTTATTTATTTAGAGTCATTTTTAGAGCGCCCAGTCGCAGTTTCGGTTTCAAAGAGCACCGACCTAGGCAGGAGCAGTTCCGGTGGCAAGATAAACGCAGCTGGTCACGTGACCACGCAAAACTGTGACGTGGGCGCCACGCGCGAGCGGACGCCGTACTGACAGCCACCACAGCCAGCACACGCAAAGCCGCAGGCAAGGAGGAAGGAATCGCAGGCAGCGCAAGCGCAAAGCGTGTGCCAGCCAGGGTGTCGGAACGAAATGTTTTTCGTTACGGTTTTAGTTTCGTTCCACCGCAAAAAGTTCCGTTCCGTTTCTGTTCCGGAACGAAAAAAAAAAGTTCCATAACGGTTCGTAACGTTATTTATTTGTATGGGAAATTTTGAAGTTAGAGTAACGATAAAAATACACTAAAAGCTCGTTAATTCGAACTGGGTTAATTCGAACTTACAGTTCATTCGAACTGACACAGCCCTATGTATTTCTATGGGGGAAAACTGCCGATAATTCGAACGCGTCGGTATCTACTACGGTTAATTCGAACTGGGAGCCCCCCGGCTTTCGTCCCTCCTCGAAGAAATCGGCCCAGACTGATCACCTAAATTACAAATTACTTTCACCTGTGTAAAACAAGTTTAGTGATTGATTTCCATGTATGCTTTTATGGTTGTAAATGTCATCTCTGCTGCTGCTGCTGCTGCTGCTGCTGCTGCTGCTGCTGCTGCTGCTGCTGCTGTATGGATGGCTCGGCCCAGTCAGGCAATGTTGGCCTTTAGCCGTGTCTCCTTGGAGAATTTCAATATTGTTCTAAATAAACTAAGAAAGAGAGACTTTAAATTTTGATTGTGTTAACTCCGCCATGTTAATGAACGTGTTTTGAAGCACAAATAGCTTCGTATATTTTGGCATTAAGGCTCACTGCTCACGTGAATGCGAGTCGCTGCTTGTTTCTGGCGTATCACTGACTGATCAATAAATTCTGTTCGCGGTTAGAGCATGAACTTAATTTACGAAATTGCCTGCCACAAACGTGTAGTATCGCCTAATTTGCAAGAACGAGTCCGGGTGGCTTCTCTGGGTTCTCTCCGCACAGTGTGGCGCGATGTCTGTTCATTCTAGCGCCTGCCCGCTAATTCAAACTCCGCTTAATTCGAACAATTTTATAGTCCCATTAGAGTTCAAATTAACGAGCTTTTACTCTGTTGGACTTGTGGTGTAATTACTCACGCTCCTCTTAAGAAAGTGGGACAGGGGTAGAACACGTTCTTGCCACGTTCTTAAGAGGAGCACAACTAACTGTACCACGAATTCCTACAAATCATCGCAAACCAGTGCCCATGTAAGTTATAGCAGACTTTTTGAAAAGTGAATTACGAATATTTTGAGCACGCTCAATACTTTGCGTCAAGGGAGTGAGTATGATCTCAGAAGCAGCCCGTCATGGATTGTACCTCTCATATGCGAGACCACTGTTCATATAAAACAAACTTGCGCGCCGAGAATGCCCTCTCCACGCTGTAATGTGTCGCGGGCACACGAAAGTCCACTTGAGTTAATATAAACATCTCTGGTTGCCACTGTTCTCATTTTTCACACAATTGCAACTCATCTTTACTTTGGAATTCTTGCCTGGGATATGCGCTAGTTCTGTACTCCGAGATGTGCATTATTGCTCACGTTGCATGACCTCGGTTGTACCGGACTGTCAAGTTTCCGAGTGAAACGAAAAACGATCAAAAAATTCGGTTTCACTCCGGAACGAAATAATAGATAACGTTTCGGTTACGTTTTCGTTCCGGTAAAAAATATCGTTTTTTTTCGTTTTTCGTTTTCGGTTTTCGTTCCGTTCCGATACACTGGTGCCAGCAACCAGCCAACACAAACTCGTGACGTAGGTTTGTTTACATTGCCACTGCGTTGATGTCGTCGTCGCGGGGGGGCTCCGCATCTCGCTCAGTCGCACGGCATGCACTTTAAAATTGATTTTAAATATGTTCTAGGCTATATTTGGCTTGATATTTCGTAGATGTTCTGTATGTCTCCACATAAATCTATCTCGCTCATTATCTCGCCTTCGAAATTTTGTGTCAGTGCTCCTTTAATGTTTCTTGGTGCTAATAGCATATATGAGGCCACTCAAAAAGTGGCATCTGAATTTAAAGCAAAAAATTACCTTTCCGGCTTCATGACGAAGTGAATCGGTAGGGCATAGACCACTCGCATACTCATTATGGTGCTGAGAAGCATCCTGCTCTTCCCGTGGAGGAGGCCCGTCGCTGCTGAAGTCGAAGCGCGGCCGCTTGCGTGTCGTGCCTGTTGATTCAGCATCGCCATGCCTGCAACTCGCTGATTCTACGCGCAATAAGTTTGGCGTACTTTCAGCGGTCGGGTTAGGCGCTCCAAAGGCAGCTAAACCTTTTGGCCCCCCCTCGCTTCCGCGAACGCAGCAGTACACCCTGCCGCTTTCGCGGAGGTTTCCTGGTGTCTTGTTGCACGGTAAGGTATTTTGGACAGCCCAGGAAAATGCTAGGCACAGTATCCGAAAACAGCAGTATTTTTTTTTTCTTGAGGGGGGGGGGGGTGCTACAGGAAGTTTCCCTTGTATTCTTCATGATATATTGTAGAGATGCTCTCCTTCTGAGAAATGCTTCGCGCACACATGCTCAGTAGGCTCCAAGACTCTGTCTGCTCTAGGCATCGTCCATCGCCACTTATCTAAGAGCTCTGGTTCGCGCGGAGCCTTGAAAAGCAACACACGCTCCGCACAAGTCCTATAACCCGACGTGCAATTCGGGACAAAACACATTTGGACATTTTGAGGCGCAGCCTCCGACATGGCTGCTAACGTGTACTCGGCGTCAGTTATACGTTCAGTGAATCACAAAACACGAATTAGCGAAACCAATGTACTCCGAGGCCTCACAGACACAGGGCAACGCGTTTATAAATCACAGAACAGCAAGCACACAAACCTTGCAGGAAGATCTTCCGTTGCGCGCGAATATCAGAATGCGTCACGAGCGAGCCCCTACGACCCTGAAGCCCCTCGTTCTTGAAAGTAGCGACGCTCACCTCCCAGCGCGTTTTCCTCCTCGATTATCCTCGCATTTCTCCCCTTTCCTGGCCGGCGCGGTGCGCACGGCACGCTGAACCCTCCACTGGCTCGCTGTATCCCCTAATCAGCTCCTTGAAGCGTTATACAAGATTCCGTCGCCTAAAAAACATCCGGGACGAAAGTAGGCTTCAGATAGAACGCAGTGGCAGATATATGTTTTAGTGCGCTTCGATAAATACAAGCGAAAGCGCTTCCAAAAGATGAGTACCAACTAGCGGCTGAGCGGTTTACTTCCCCTCTCCGCTTCGGCTTTCCGTAACGCGGAGGCGTGTTAAACCCCTATAATGTAAGTAGCATAAAGTTTGCACCTAAATTTCTGAAGTTGATTGTAGTCCTGATGAGCCCAAGGAGGGTTGCCCAGAAATAATGTGGTGGTTTACTTAATGCATTCGCCTAAATGAGTGGGCCCGACGCCCTTTTGTACCAACACCGATGTGAAAAATTCATGTCGTGTTACCAAAAACCCAGAGTAGAATTAATGCGCGTGCCTGTATTCCTTCCCGATGAAACGACGAGTATTGTATTCCATTACCTCTGCGACTTGCCTCAGTATCCTAAAAAAATGGAAGCCGATTCACGAAGTGAATGCTGATGATGGAGCGAAGCTCCATTGACGAAACGATATACGACATAAAGAATGTTTAAGAAATCCATGTGTCCTTCCACCCGCCCGCCCAAAGATGGACGGACGCACGTACGGACGGACGGGTGGACAGATAAACGGACGGATGCACGGACGGTCGGACGGACGCACGGACCGACGGACGGACGGACAGATGCAATGACGGAAAAACGCACACACGGACGGGCGGACGGACAGACACATGCACGGACAGAGTACGGTCTATTTTAAACCTATTTGCGCGCTTTGAACGCTCTATGTACGGTATATATAACACCTGTGTTTCGGTCCGACGGGGAGCTACGACGACGGTGACAAGGGACATGGTGCAAGCCTAAGGAGCTTCACTCCTAAGAACTGACCGCTCACACAAAAGCTTCTAACACTATGGTCCCTTATAATTACAGAATTACAGAATTGAGCATGTAAAGTTTATCAGAAGAGAGCGAAATTACAAAAAAGCTCATGGATCTTCCTTAGGAGCATCCACGTATAATACATATGCCAGATACGTAAGCTAGCTTCTATTCGTATGGCTATTTGCTTCACGGCTTCTCCAAAGAGATTTTTGAGCGCTTGTTAATTGAGTTATTTCAACGCGACAGTATTAAAGAGCTGTAAATAAAGATAGGAATCGCACGGCGGTTCCTATCTTTATTTAAATACAAAGAAACTGCGCGATACAAATACAAAGAAACTGCGTGAATTCCTAGTGGTTTCCCCCATATTTTATTTATTAGTGCTCTGGCATGGACCTCCACAGACGCTGTCGTTCTTGCTGGCGTGTTCTTCTCTCGCGCTACGCTCGAACGCGCGGAGCAGCTGCGGCGCAACTTCGTCTTCTCCGAGACGCTGACGGCTTGCCATAGGGCCTCCCTCTAGCGAGGTAGCCAGTGCGCGAATGAGCGATCCCTATGTGCAGTTTGTAGGTTCTGCTGTTGCGAAGCGCGTTCGTCTGGTTTTCACTCGACTCCGAAAATATGGACTAGTCGTCCACGGGCCGAAGAGCGAGTTCGGAGTTTTCTCACTGGACTTCCTTGGCCATCGCGTGGATTCCCGTGGGATCTCTCCACCGGCCGCGCACGTGGAAGCTATAGTGCAGTTTCCACGACCAACAACTACAAAGAAACTGCGTGAATTCCTAGTGGTTTCCGACATATTTTATTTATTAGTGCTCTGGCATGGACGTCCACAGACGCTGTCGTTCTTGCTGGCGGGTTCTTCTCTCACGCTACGCTCGAACGCTGCGGCGCAAATTCGTATTCTTTGAGCCTGCCTCATAATAGTACATATTTAATGTTTATAAACTTAGATAGTCAGAACTGCAACCACAATTGACGTTTCAGCAACATTACGCCTGAATTCGGAGGAATTTCTTTGTGATAAAGTTTATTCCGATAGCAATTATACGGACACTCTCAGCTGCTTTTTGCCGTCGGCGTCGCCGTCGCGCCCCGTATATATATATATATATATATATATATATATATATATATATATATATATATATATATATATATATATATATATATATATATATATATATATAAAAGCCACAAAGAAAAATAATTCAGAAAAATATTTTCCGACGCACAGAATAGAACGGGCGATCTCTCGCTCCGCATCGCGCGACGCTAACCTAACCGCTATGCCACAGAAACCCACGTCCTTCAGCATACTAACGGCGAGCTATTTATATACACCATTCACCGCTGGCGGTACGGCGATCTGGGGGGAATATCAATGTGTTCTCTGCCTTACCAGCAGACCAGCGAGATGGCGCAAAGTGCGTGCTCGGCGCCCCACTCGTTGCGATGCGTTGGCTCCCCCAACTTGCACTTTGACCTGCAGGGCGTAGTCACCTTCGGCCGGGCGCGCGCGCGTGCTCATATTGGGGTGGGGGGAGGGGGGTAGTTTTACGTCGTGTGCTTTCGCCGGAAAGATTGCGTTTAGGTTACAGAGCGCACAAAGGTCACTTCGAGGCACAAAGGTCAGATTCGCCGTTTGCGAAAAGAGTGCACTTTTCAAACACAGTGAAGTAACAACTGTGACACTTGTTAGTTAGCGCTTGTCTGTACCTGTGAGTACGTCTCGTGCGTCGTTTTTGTTTGAGCAGCGCGTTAAGTGTAGAGCTGTGAACGTTCTTAGTTCGCTCTCATCCTGTGTGTGTTGTGCTCGTGCATTATGTGTGCGTGAGTAGCACGCTGCACGCTTCGATCTGCTTGCCATTGTCCATTGTTCGCTTGACATTCCAATTTGTTGCTGTCGCATTCATTGCTTCGCCTTGCGGTGAAACTGTGACTTTTTTCATTCATTCATTCCAGAGCAGTTCCGAGACCTGGCGTGGCTCTGTGGTAGAATACTTGATTGCCACGCAGATTGCTTGGGTTGGATTCCTGCTGGGACCCTGATATTTATTAGTTGCACTCGTCGGGTCAACGCTGCCGATGTGAGTTTTTCTTAACGCTCTCGCATTTAAATGACTACTTTCTGTCTTCGCTGTTCCTGGGTAGATACAAATTGTCAAACACCTGTGGCGCATACCCGCGGCCCGCGGTATACGGGCATGTGCCACACATGTCTGCAGGAAAGAGTTTGACGACGTACGCGACAGGATTTTCACGTTATTGATGTCACGACCAGCCAGACATATTCGTCAGTACCTCTTACGCTCAAATACAATTTTTGGTCTACCCCAAGTAAAGGAGGCGATCATGAGAGCGCCCAGACGTACGCGGCTAGGTAGATAGATAGATGCGTAGCTAGAAACGCAAAAATGCTTACAGTACGCAAAGAAATGCTCCGCATTTAATAACAAATCAACCATCTCCTTCTAACTTCATTGATTCTGAGCTTTTAGTTAATATTAACAATAGCAGGCATGCGGCTAACAATAGTGTTTTGTTTCCTAAGGTTTATACTAACAATGGTAAATCATCTTCACACTTCCAGGGACCTTATTATGGAATAATTTACCCACATCACTAAAACGTAAAGTTTATTTATATTAAAGAATCATTAAAATATTTGTTAAATTTTCCGTCTGCCTTTTTTAGTTGTACCAGAATTGTGCTGCTTGATACTATATATATTTATGAGATTATTCGTTTTTTGGTTCCACGAATTTTTGTTGATTATTCGAATTTGTGTTTTTCTTGCTTTCTTTTTGCGGTTCAAAGAGCTGCTCACCGTTGTTTTATTTATTTGTAATCATCATCGAGGGTGCTTTTGCGGTCTCGTCCGTGTATTTTATGCCTTGTAATTATCCTTTTATGTCATAACAAAAACTGATTGACTGATTGAATGACCAATATTGGAATATTCGCTCAAGCTATGAACAGCATTGTAAAATTGAAAGGGTACAATGGAAGGCTCTGCGCTTTATTTTGAATCGTTACAGGCGTAACCATTCCCAAACAGAACTTCTTTGACTCGATGTCCTCGCTGCTTTGTCTAACCGAGTCGAAGTGGACAGGTCGAAGTTGTTGTGTTTATTGTTACAGAATACTTTGAAATCCCACGTCATTTCTTACATATAACTCTTGCAGAGAAACGTTACACAAACATACATTCTTCACCTGAAGACAGTTTTATTCTAGAAACAATGTGTTTCGATTATCTTTTTTTTACAAGCAATGACACTGAAATTTCCTAGATAAATCCAATTGTACTCAGCCTACGCTAGAATTGTTCACTGAACTTGCAGTTTTGTAGAAAAAGATGAAGTAATAAACACGTGCAGGCGAGCACTGCAGAAGAAGAAGAAGTGAGAACAATGAACGACTGTCTGTCTGGTTCTTTCGCTGATCGTTCAGTGGTGGCAGCACCTGTTCGATGCGGGCGCATGTCGCTTAGTTGACTGTCATTTTTCTCTGGCTGTTGCTGTAGTCTGCTTGTTGATATTATTCGCTGTCGGTAACTATTGTATATTTTAGGGGCGAAGCTCCTAAGGGTGTGGGTCTGTCCCTCCTCTGTAGTAGTAGTAGTAGTAGTAGAAGTAGTAGTAGTAGTAGTAGTAGTATAGCCACGCATAGGGGGAATGTACCCACTCCACGTGATAAAGATGACGATGACGCAGTATAGTGGAATGTGCCCACTACACGTGATAACGATGAAGTATAAGCGCGTTCCAGTATTTTGGAATGTACTCACTACACGTGATAACGATGACGATGACGCTGATGACCATGAAGTATAAGCGCGTTCCAGACCACACATTCTCTTTCTGCCATGGATGAAAACGATCGAACTTCGCCCACTCATCATCATTCACTTCGTGTATATGGCGTGATTTTTTGTCCAGATATTATCATATTAAGTGTACATTTTGTTCGTATTCTTAATGTGTATTTCATTTAAGGATTTACTGGTACTCCTATATCGATCCCTCTGAGAAATTCACAGAATTAGAAAATAAAATAAATAACAGTCAAATTACCGTGGGGAGTGATTCACGTTCTTTTACTAATTCAAGCAGCACGTTTTTTTATGGTGTCAACATTTAGAACTAGTTGTACGGGTCATACAGCCGTAGAGCACACGTAAAAAAAGCGGCCACCAAAACACCTTTCATCCTATCGATATTTGGCAGAATGTGGAGAGGTGTTTCTATTTGTACGGTTTTTTACGTGCAGAAGCAGCAACATGTCGTAATTATAGCGATGACTGATTTGTACCGGTATGGGTCTCCCAGAAGGCCACGTGAGAACGCTTGCAGTGTGCAGGCTAGGTGAAGAATGGCAATTCTTCGCACATGTTCTCGTACAAACTTGATAAAGTGTGATAAAAGGGAAACTTTACGACTACCTTAAGGACCGCTATTGTGGAAACCTTTCCTTTACAACAGGCAAGAGCCTGATGACGCCTACCATGATTCGGCTAAACGGCTCGGTTATGACGGTAACCGAAGTAATCGGTGGCGTTTTTTTTAATGTGAGCAGTATGGTGAGCGAATTTAAAGTTATCATCAAGGCGAATACCTGCACAAAATGGCGATGCACTTGAAATAATCATTGTTCACTACTGTGCAAGTTAATTACGCACGGATCGCGACGTGTAAAATTAGGATGCAGTTATGTCTCTACAGTCTGTCGTAAGAGCTCACAGTTTCGCCTTTGTATTAGCCTTTGATGACTCAAACACGAAAGCCATCTTGTTTTTCTTAGTCGATTATACTGATCTTCCAGCGCACAAAACCTCTCCGCCCTTAGAGTAGTTTTGTACTGCCTCCCGATTGGTGGCATTGCAACGCGTCTCAACTCACATGCTTGTGAGATTGGTCAAGCTGTAACCGAACGACGATGTAGTTTGATGAGGACTTCATCGGACCTAATCTTTACGTCACAGAGTTTGCCGATCCCTGACGACATGATGTCGTCATCACGTGAGCATTTTTCTCATCACTCGAGTTGACGCCCAAGGTCCATTTTTATGTTCTGTATGGGGAAACTAAGGCTTTCCTTTGAAAAAGCACCTGCTGAGTGTTTTTACGACGAGTCACAACAAACAATTTCTCAACGATATCGTAGCTTGAAAAGCGCCTAAGAAAGAGCTTGAAAGAGCGTGAGCTTGGGCATGTTGGTATTCCATCTTAACACCTATACGCGCACAAAGAACAGGAACATAGAGGTAGGACGTGGGCGCAGTGATAACTTCCAACAATAGATTTATTTACGAAGCAGTCACGCAAAATATAGGAAAAACGAGCAACGCACGCAGGCGCATATGCACGAAATTACATTTGTCCGCCTCGGTGGAACAGTGGCTACGGTGCTCGGCTGCTGACCTGAAGGTCGCGGGTTCGATCCCGGCCGCGGCGGTCGCATTTCGATGGAGGCGAAATGGTAGAGGCCCGTGTACTGTGCGATGTCAGTGCACGTTAAAGAACACCAGATGGTCGAAATTTCCGGAGTCTTCCACTACGGCGTCTCTCATAATCATGTCGTGGTTTTGGGACGTTAAACCCCACATATTATTATTATATTACGAAATTACATTTTCAGAACATCTATGATGCATGTCAAAGATGTACAGCCAACGGCAACATCTTTCATATGTATCATAGATGTTTAAAAAATCTAATCTCGTAATTATCCGCCAGCGCGCATTCCTTGCCGCTTCCTATATTTTTGCGTGTGTGCGTCGTAAATATATCAATTGTGTGAAATTAGCGCTGCGTACACGTCGTACCTCTGTGTTCATGTCCTTTCTGTGCGTATAGGTGTTAAGATCGAAATAGCTCTTTAATCTCCAATAAAAGAAATATACCTATAATAATAATAATATCTGGGGTTTAACGTCCCAAAATATACCTATCACATACTTCGAAATACGTGATGCTGCTTGCTTTGACACCATGCTTATTTACTAGTGATATTTGCTCTCCAGTTCGACGCAGTTACAAAATGTGGTGATGAATGTTGAATTTCACTTTTAATATGTTTAAATGTGAATAAAAGACCGTCCTTAGGCAAAAGCCTGGCGCTATATTTCTCCGTAAACACGATCATAAATTTTATTGATGTCACGAATAAGTGATGCGGAAACGAATTTAGCGTTATAGAGGTCATATAGTGCATGTACAGAGGTCAGTAACCCCATCTGTGCGAGCAAGCGTTTTGTTAGAAGCGTCACCACGAACCGGAAATAACCGAAGTGCGACCCAACCAACGCTCAGGTTTGCTTGGCAAAGTCATGTGCCAGCAAAAGGTTATTCTTTGGATAGAGGCAATACCGTCTGATCGGACCTAAAAAACCAGAAGGCAGAGGCAACAAGCCCCTCTGGTGACGGGTTCACTCAGCACACACTAACTGAACAAATCGGTGGAAATTGGACGTTGCGTTTTCCTATCCAGCCCTTTCCGCTTTCACCTTTGTGTCCTCTTTTCATCCTCGCTTGCCTTCAATAGTTTTAATGTTAGTGCGGCAGCTAGGGTTATCTTTCGGTCATAAATAATATATTCACTCCAGTGAAAGCCAAAGAGGAAGCAGAAAGTGCGAGGCCAGTTGTAGCATTCCTCTGTGCGCCCCAGTGTGCTTTCATGACGTACCGTAATCTGAATATCGGGCCACTTGAACCGATATAGGAAGTTGTCATGGAGCTAAGGCGCTTCGCTTTAATACAGGTAAGTGATGACGTGAGAGTCATCCAAAGAACTGAGGCCGTTCGTTCACACAAAGGACTAACACAGTTTATTTATAGAGCACAAGGACAGAAAGCGGACCAGAATAAATATTCGAGCATACAAAAGAAAACATGCGTCACACAATGCCATAAGTTTCCAAGAAAAGAGTTCATCGTTGTTATCAGAAGTCACGGAAACTGTTGGAGCAGGGTCAAGTGCGGGGACTGACACTGCAGAAGAGAGCGACGACTTCAGACGCGGTCGTAGACGCTGGACCCGGTGGAGGTCATTAGCCAGACTCCCTTTCGGCGTTCGCCAGCCAATGCTTGGTCTCTGTTGTGGTGCCAGGCAGGAGCCTGCAGCGGGCGTCAGCCAGGTACACGGCTGCCGCTACTCCCGCACCCTGGACACGGTCTTCGCCCGGCCACATCTGTCCTACTGCACTGTTCTCTCGAATCTGTCTTCTTTTCGTGGGAGGCGCTCATTGGTTGGGCGTCTCCCTTTCGCCTCGTGCATTAGGTGCGGCGTATCATCTTCGTCGTCGTCGTCTTCTAATTCCATTCACCACACCATTCGCGCACATCATCACACAGGCCCCCCGTTTAAGAGTTTTTAGGGGTGAAGCTCCTTTAGCCTGGGTTATGTCGCTCGCGCCGTGTACGCCAGTTCTCATTGCTCCCGCTAGAGGTGCAGCTGTGCTGCCGCGCTCTAGAGTTACTCTATATGCTACCTTTAGGTAGCAGAGCTGCGCATTGGTCCGCCATTATGTTCAACGGCTGTGCAGTGAAGCTGCTCGTCGCGCGCGCAGGAGACAAATACGGCGAGATGTACCGGTGCGGGCGACTTGCCGCAGAATTATTCGTACGCGCTGAGCAAGGTTCCACTTTTACAGCGAAGCTGTAAAGTGCTACAGGTTCTAACTGATCGCGTCCGCGAACAAAACGACGCGAAAACAACAGTTTTGCAGCGTTCGGTCAATCCCGGGTGCAGTGCAGGGCGTGGAGCAGTGGCTCACGCACAACCAAATGTGAATGAAGTGAAACAAGTGAGAATTAAAGTGAATCAAAGCACATGAAGTGTGCTAAAGGTGACGGAGTCAATGAAATTTGAATTAGGCGATTGAAAAGTTAGTTCATAGGTGCCATAAGTGAATCGCAGGTATCGCATCCACAGAGAATTTTACAGCGGTGGGCCGATTCCACCATCACAGCTTTCAGATGCATGCTACGATCGAACAGCTGAAAAGTTCTCTTTTCTGCGCAATAGTTTGCAACGAAAAGCAGCGCGATTACTTTCAGCGTGCACACGAGCTTTTCTCCCCTGGACGTAAGGCGAGAAATATTTGTCTTGAAGGGAGGTTGAAGGAAACTTCACGCACGTATGGTCGAAATAAGAATACATTTTGGCCGCCGATGCCAGCTGATCAGTGGCCGTCGACAAAATATTGCGCGTGCGGTTACGCTGGTGACCACTGACAAAGCGTCATTTGTCATTAACCATTATTCACCACTGCTTCACTGTTCGAAAAAGTGGCGCAGAAAAGTAGCTTCAAGCTCATTCATGTGTAGCGCACAACTGTCAATACGACGTAGTTTCGAACACTTCGCAAAGGTATGGAGCCGATAAACAAAGCACACACTCGACAAAAGCACGCACGCTGAAACTAGCTGAAACGCTCAACGACCGCCAATAGCAATCACGATGGAACTGACAGAAACTAGTCGGCGCGGGCAGACCACGAACACCTGGCAGAGGACGCGCGGGCGCCGTCGGGCACGTAAAGTTGGCTTCGCCGCGCGAAATTGAACATTTGACGTCATTTTGCATCACGTGATGGCAGTCGACGAATAGCGGCGCGAGCGGCGGAAGGAAAAGTTATGCGCAACTCTGCTACCTAAAGGTAGCATACACAGTAACTCTACCGCGCTCCTGCGATGATGATGACGATGACGCTGCCACCATGTCGGCGTCATAGGCTGTGCTATAACTGAAAGGGCTAGATGACGCGCCGCCATCTTCGCCGGGAGCTCAGTCAGTGAACATCTAAACGCAGCTACTCATCATGAACACCTCAGAGGCAAAAGCAGCGGCGCCGCTAGTCCCACACATGATGTCTCGTTACGATCTCTGGACTGTAAGCGTGCCACCACCATCAGGGGGACCTGTATCAACATTGCCTTCTCCAACATTGCATTGGATCCTAGAATTCAAAATCCCTTCGTTACGTAGGTACTTCACTGACCACAAAGCTGTAATCTAAAGGGAAACGGGTCACAGAGCTCATTGGGAACAACCCTTCTTCGTGGTCCGTGAAGTAAAATATCACTGTGTATCCAACACATGTACATCATGTACATAATTGCATCGATATGTAAATAATAAACATTGTGTATATAAGTGTTATACAATCACCCTACAACAACGTGTCACGTCTTTACATGATGTGTCGGCGAATGTTTCACAGTTTTACCTATAAGCGTTGGAGCTTCGCCCCACTCATCAGCATTCACTTCGTGGAGATGGCGCGGATTTTTGTATAGGAAAAAAAGTCAGAGTTTCGGCGCAAGGGCGAAGCAATGAATGTGATAGCAACAAATTGGCATTTCACGTGAACAACGGCAAGCAGATCGAAACTTGGAGCTCACTGCTCAAGCGCAAAGGACGCACGAAACATACGCACAGGTATACACAGGACGAGCGCGAACTAACAAGTGTCACAGTTGCTACTTCACTGTGTTTGAACAGCACGCTTCATTTGGAAACGGGGCCTGTGCAGCGATCGATGTGACCTTTGTGCGCTCTATAACCTAAAACGCAGTCTTTCCGACGAAAGCACACGACGTAAAAATGCCCCCATCCCCCCACCCCAAGAAAAGCGCGCGCGCCCGGGCAAAGGCGACTACGCCCTGCAGGCCAAAGTGCAAGGGGAGCCAACGCATCGCAACGAGTGGGGCGCTGAGCGCGCACTTTGTGCCATATCACTTTCTTCGTGGCTTTTGGTCGCGGCGCCTGTTGACCTAGCGATCACCAGGCGCCGCGACTTAACCGCAACTGAATACGAGGGACTAGCGACCTCGACGTACGATTCGACGACCAAAATGTCACCGCATCGTCGACACTGCAGCCGACTATTCTGTCGTCAGCGTGCCATTCGCTGTGAAGTCAAAGTTAAGACTGCCCGGGAAGGCCCTGAAATCCGGACCGCAGGAGGCCCTTTAATAACACCGCTTGTAGTCTGCGCAGCTAAAGTCGCCATTAATAGCAGGATTTATCCTACAACCTTCGTAATCCTACAACGTTGCTTCAGGGATGGCATACTTGGCATGGCCCTCTTAAACCATCACGGTACCGTCATCAGTTTCAGTTTCAGTTTATTGACTTCAAAAAATGTAGTGCAAGATCAACAAATATACAGGCGAGGGTCCCAAAGTAAAAGAACTGTAGTGGGACCCGTCATCGATTTAAGAACCATGTCTATAACTCTATCGGCGCACAAAGCGACACCGCTAGATACGAACCGATGTCATCGTGCCTTGAACATGCTCGAAATAAAATGACATATCCCGGCGCGCTCAAACGTCATAATTCCCGTCAGCACCGAAAACTTAGAAGATATTGAAGGTGTGATTCAGAGCAATCAGCGTTTGCTACTACACAGTGACATTTGTGTCGGAAGAGGTATTCCTCGGTTGCATGAAGAAAAATTAACTGTGATGATACCGAACTTCAGCAAAGAATACCGACACTTCAGCAGGGGCCCGCCGATAGCATACATCGAAGAAATCGTGGCCCTCAGCGATGCGTTTGCCTTTTCATGTTCTGACGAAGCTGCGATGGTGACTCCACAACCACAACTATCATTCGATGTCAAACCCAAGTCTTCCCGCTCACCAATAGAAAAAGGTCCGATGCCTTCTACACCAAGTCTTCCCGCTCACCAATAGAAAAAAGGTCCGATGCCTTCTACAGAAATACAAGGACTGTTTCTCGTCGTCATCAAGCGCCCGACAAACGTTACTTACGTAGCACCGTATCATAACGGAGGAAAATGCCCGACCAATCTATCAGACCCCGTACTGAGTTTCAACGCGAGAGGATGATGCCATAAAGAAACGAGTTCACTAAATGCTACGCGAGGACAACATTCAGCCGTTCAAGA
Source organism: Rhipicephalus appendiculatus (assembly GCA_030522465.1). NCBI lineage: Eukaryota > Metazoa > Arthropoda > Arachnida > Ixodida > Ixodidae > Rhipicephalus > Rhipicephalus appendiculatus. The sequence continues at coordinate 37,074 of JALIZH010026946.1, forward strand.
GTCCGTAGGCGTCTCTCGTGGTGGTAGTGAAGAAGGATGGGACCCTACTTTTCTGCGTCGATTATTGTCGCCTGAACAATATCACAAAGAAGAACGTGTATCCTCTTCCACGAATAGACGAGTCCCTGGATCGACTCCGCAGCACGACGTACTTTTCCTCGGTGGACGTGAAGACAGGTAATTGGCAAATTGAAGTCAAGGAGAGAGACCGAGAGATGACTGCCTTTACAACACCATACGGGCCTGTTCGGGTTCAAGGTCAGGCCCTTTCGTCCTTGCTCGGCATCTGCAACTTGCCGTTTCCTTCCGTACGCAATCTTCCTACGCAACGCGGTTGCGCGATACAGTGATGCAGATGACGCCATACAAGGTGGTCTGCTGAAGGAACCCGACAACGGAGACGGACGCTGTGCCGCCGAATATCACTGACGAAGAAACTGTCGACGTTGCTACCTACTTGCAGCGCGCCGAAGAAGCTCGGCTGCTCGCCCGCCTGCGTATAAAGTACGAACAAATGGTCAACATCAGTCATTACAATTTTCAGTGGCGCTCTACAAGGTCATACGAACTGTCAGCGGCGCAGCGCACAACCAAAATTCATTAATGTCGTGCGCCTTAAGCCGTTCTATGGCGTTAA
>JALIZH010026947.1:0-19048 GCA_030522465.1 Rhipicephalus appendiculatus
AACCCACATCATTCGCGTTAGCAGTCGAGCACCGTAACTACTGTACCACCGTGGCGTCTTGCGCTGTGAAAATGTTGGTTACTTTGTATTTTGTTTTGTCTTTTATAAATGCGAGTATCAATAGGTCAACAAAAATCTATATTTAATGTGTATTCCATAGAACCACAGCTGTCTATGCGAGCTACGTTGTCTCGTGGCTCAGTAGCGTAATTTTTTGGGATAAGTGGTGTTGAAAAATCCTGCGTAAAAAGTTAATGTCTCATAAAGCACGTGAATGGATGTCTATACAACTCTGGAAACGAAGCAGTATGATAGGGGCTCATTCGCGAAATATTGCGTCTTCTAAGTAGCATCGGGTAGCATCGTATATTCTAAAGGAATTTTGACATTTCACTTCTGGTTCTAGTCATAATTTCAATGACCGGCAGTTCATTTCACCAATACATGTGCCACGCATTATTAAGGTTTGCAATCAGTGTGAACGTTTCCTTAGTTTTATGCAAATAAATGCTTATTAGTTGCACTTTCTAATAAGAAAGCGTAGCAGTATATTTTTAGTGGGGCGTCAGGTGGAAAAGTGGATAAAACTGTCTGGCAGGTAGACAAACTTACGTAGTATTGCGTCTCAATGCGTACTACCAGAAGGTAAATTTGATCACTCTGTTTATGACACAGCTTATATATATATGTAAATCTGCTAGACGTAACGCTGCTCTTCGTTATTGTTTTCTTCAATAGTAAGCTCGCAGATTTCGCGGGCAAGCTTATTCTAACAGTGCGAAGTATAGCGTATAAACAAACGTGCACACAGCATGAAAAATTAATTCGATCACCGTTTTCAACAGATTTTGATCAATTAGCCTCTTGAAACTAAGATAATTGTGACATTATGAAAAAATTTAGCGCGAAATGACACAAGCACGAGAAGGGAGGACACAACCTCCCGTGCGCTAACTTTCAACAAAATGGTTTGTTTCAACCGAAGCACGAATATATACAGTGGTGATGCTCAAACGCTACAGCCAGATGTCATGCCAGATGTCATGCAGAGACGTACTTTTTTGTCATTCTGATTTTAACAGGAGACAAGCAGAGAAGTGATCTTTTCTTATCATAACATATTAAACAGGATATGCGCACCAACCACAAAACTAATGCACGTTCAAAAAATACAATTATTTTTCTGACAGGGACAGGGACGGCGTGCTTACACAATCGCTACCCAACTTTGCGATTTTGGCGGCTTCTACTATTAGTCTTGTTAGTTCATCACGGTTAGTCGATAACACCTGGGTGTTTTCAAATTCGAGGCGCACCCACAAGCTCTGCAATGCATCGCGAGCCAGCCATCGTTACCCTTCTTCACAAGATTGCAGTGCTCTCGTAACCTGTCATTCAGACAGCGCCCCGTCTGTCCGACGTACTGCTTTCCGCAAGAGAGGGGAATCTGATACACCACCGCCTCTCTACAGTTGACGAACTGAGTCCTACGTGTTATATTGCAAGCAGGGGCGTTTTGCGGTGCTGAACTACTCAGTCTGCGAACAGAATTAAGCTTGCACGGGGCGGAAAAAACTACCTGCACATTAGCACGTGACGCCACCCGTTTTATGTTATGCGAGATTTTGTGCAGGTACGGCACAACAGCTATCTTGTTTCGCGCGGCATCAGCGTTGGAACGACAACCATGATTAGCGTTCCGGTATTTCTTAATCAAGGTCTCGGCGACTGGCACCTGCACGTGCACGGGGTAGCCGGCTTCCGAGAGGCGGGAGGACTGCTTCCAGAGAGTGTCCTTTACACAGTGTCATGCGATTTGCTGGAGAGCACTATCTAGGCAGTGTCTAACGATGCTTCTTTAACCAGTTTGGTGTGAGATGAGCTGAACGGCAAAGAACTGCTTGTTGCCCCTTGGATCATACTGCCAGCAGGTCCGTTTATCAGGGAACGTGAACTTGATATCAAGGAAGCGGAGCTCCCCATCATTAGTAGGCAGTTCATGCGTTAATGACAAAGGGTCTAGGCACTGACAAAGGGTCTAGGCATTTTTCCCAATGTCTTACCAACAAGGCCGAATTTCTCCCCTTGTATAATTGTGACGTTTGTAGTGAATTCTGCTCGATCGATTACGTAGATGGACCTCTAAACACGAGCGGAAAAACAGGAGCATGCAAATGCACAGCAAAATATAGCTAGGTTTAAATTTAGAGCAATATTTTCTATAATAATTTATATCTTCAGTAATTATTTTTTTGTGCTTTCTAAATGGCTTCTTCACATGACTAAACTTAAAAGATCTAGTGATTGTAACGTAATATACGAACTTTTCCACATGAAGCTTTCATATTCCAAAGTCGTAGTAAGATTTATTTCCAGTAATCATGCAAAAAATACATGACGATTGCGGTGACTGATAGATCCCGGTGAAACTATTGTTCAAGGTTAACAGCTGTGAAGGAAAATTATGAGGGCCTTCTTCTCAGGAAATGTGTGATGCAGCAACGTCACGTCAGTAGAATTAAGCGCGAAATGTAAAGTTTCGGTAGTACCAGAATGCCACTTAAACAACGTTCACTTTTGCGAATGGGTCCCAAAGAATGTACGGAGTTTCCAGAGTTGCATAGACCTTCCTTAGTTCACTTGGGCAGCCCTATGTAAAAGACTTGATGGTTTCCTCCGCAATGGCAAGCGGGCACGGTTCACCGGACAGGTGCTGTGAACGATGAGAAGTGTAACGGAAAACAAAAACTATGCATTTGATTAGATCACATTTTATACCAGGCATTGTGCTGTAACAGCGCCATCATGCAACTAAAACATATAAAATGACGGAGCAGCAAATACGCATCACTTATATATATATATATATATATATATATATAGAATGTTGACATGCGAGCCCCCCCCCCCCTCCCCGAACAAAGTTCCTGGCTACGCCACTGGAAGCTACATACAGGTATATCCTACCGAAGCGCTGCACCGCTCTTGCGAAGTTACCGGTTTGGGGCAGAGTTGTCCTGAATGACGTGTCGATGGCTGAATATGCAATATTTGAGAGGGTAGGAAATTTGTCACAAGAGTTAACCCGGCTAAGGAATATTGCAGCTCTTGGGTTAAATGAAAAGGGATGCCAGCCAACTTGATGCAGCATACCAGAGGTGACCACATCCCTAAATCGTTTCTTGCATATGTATATCAATGTTCCTTAAGCAACAGCGATTCAATATGGCAATTATTGACACCAAAGCAATCCACATGAATTATTAATTGGATTCTGGGGTGAGGACAACGTCAGGAAGATTATCTAAATAAAAAATACAAACAGTAACTAAATAAAAGCAAACAAAGCAACGCCGGTATCTGTGGCTGCGTATCTTCTTATTCGCCTACTCTCACCAACCGAGCACGAAGAGTAATACAATTAGCACTCACACATTATCGTAAATACTCCCAGTTTCACAGCTAGTTGGAACTTTAACCGAGGAAAAGATCCGTGTACTCGACCTTGTTTTCACAACAATACCATTTAAACCATATTTATCAGTTACAGAGCATCAGCTCTCATTTTGCCTGTAGAAACACGCAAAATCTAATATAAAGCCTTTTTTTTTTTCAGAACCTACCATAGCCATTCATTAAGTTAAGTAAACTTATTTGCCCAGTTCGCACTTATAAAAAAGCGTGTTTTGTGTTAAACTTTAAACTGAGATAAGTGACTTCAGCATGCGCCAAGCAGGACATAAGCTGGAATTTTACTGACACGACCTTTCAACGAAGAATTAAGGAACCATCGGCATTTTTGTGGATATTTCTCGTTCAGTCAGTATTAATCGTAAAGGTTTCGTGCTTGGCCCAGAAGCGCTATGTACATTACGACTTTTATGTGATAGGTGCCTTGGGTTCGTGGTGCGAAGACGCACTATCCGATAGATAACGATGGAGTAAACAAAAATTGACGCGTGTATGAAGAAAGTTCACGCACAGTCGTTATGCTTGCCAAATGATATCTCAACTGTGTTGATCGATGTAAAGGCAAGAACTTTTTCTGAACTCCAGCTGGGACAAGCTTCATAAATTGTGTTTGCACAAAAGAGTTCTAACGTCACACGGTCACCTCCATCTACGCATGCCAGATATACTCGGTATCTGCTTCTCTTTCTCCCCCCGCCGGCAATGGCCAAAGGTGAACTGCTGAGCTCACGAGTTGTTCCGAAGTCAGCATCCCGTTAGATGGATGTTTCGAAACAACTATATAAACTTTCGTGTTTCGTAAACGTGAGTGTCTTACCTTCCGCTTACGCCATTGCTGGAGAAATAGCGGGCTCTTTGAAGAAAAGTCGAAAATACATGCAGAGCGTATGTTTCTGAAATAATTTCTTCATTCACATAAATTGGTCAATAGTCGCTATGAGTAATTAGAAGGATGGGAACTCGCGTATCGCACAAAATATTTATGCGATTTCAGTACAGCAACGGATTGGGCATGTCATGATAACCCCACAGCGCGCCTCGTGTAACGCGCCGATAACCAGAACGCATTTACGTGAGCTGCCTTGTGTCGCCGTCCACATGACGTTGTGCTCGTGGGTTCAAGAGTTATCCTTAGTGCGGTACAGCATTCTCCAGAATAATGCGCCGTTCCTTGATCCGTTCTTTATTCAGAAAACATTCATCTACCGCACTAACGATAACTCTTGAAGTCTCTATTTGAAGCGTGGCCGAACTGCGCCATACTTCGGAACAAGAAATGAACCGCCGCAGTTTCCAGGGTGTCGGTACTGTCTCATTGCAAGAGGAGGGGTTCCAAATTCTTGGTGGGCTAACTCAAAGCCGTTCCAGAGAACACTCTTTAACGCTGCTTCCTGGTAATTAATGAAGGGTTCTACCTTCACCTTTGCGATACGCTTATTTCTAATGCTAACGCGTTTTCTAGTTCCATCTTTTTTTTGCATTTCTCAATATCCCCGCACACGTGAAGGCTAAAGCCAAACTTCGGCAGGCGTTCTAATTTGACAAGCTTGTTTAACAGCCTTCCTGATTGTAGGAATGATTCAACTCGTGTTTTATGTGCCCACATGCACAAACTGTAGAGACAACTTTGAGGAAATATTTCAGTTTCTGGTACATCACACAAGTAGATTTCCTGCCTCTTAAACCTGACCTCAACATACCTGGGAGAATATTTGACTTCAATATAGCACATGTCTTAGTTGCAAGGTCATGTACGTCTGCCTTCTTCACCGTGTCTTGTGTTATTACGGTAATCTTAAAGAAAAGGTATGCACAAAACAAGCATGACGGCTTCACGAAATATGTCCTGTGTCAATTGTCCCACACATGCCGTGATATACCACATGACAGGTATCGTATCTCATAATTACTTATTTTTTCAAAGACGCATGACATGTGGTGCATATTCTGCTATATATTTATTATTTTTTCTTGGTGCCCATATAAACACACACACACACAGGCACATATGCTACTTAATCAATGCTTCACATGAAACTGATGATCATTATTCGAGGTATATGCAGGATCCTTATGCGATAAGCTTTCAATAATGTTCATCAGGCACTCATGTTCGAATTTTGGTGTAGAGCAAGTTAAGAAGGCGACCGCGAGACCTGATAGATGGATAGATAGATAGATAGATAGATAGATAGATAGATAGATAGATAGATAGATAGAAAGATAGATAGATAGATAGATAGATAGATAGATAGATAGATAGATAGATAGATAGATAGATAGATAGATAGATAGATAGATAGATAGATAGATAGATAGATAGATTCCGAGAGCGAAGAGAGAGGAAAGATGACGCACCATGTTTATTCCGCACTTTCTAATCAAGGAAAACGAGAGCGGAGCACACGACCCTCCACGCACACGCTACACGCCAGCCTGCACCAAGGCGTGATTGCAATGGCAGCGACCCGATAGCAACGAGCAGCAATGGCAGCGACCCGATAGCTCCTCGGCCGGTCGAAGTGGCCTGGGAACTTTTGACCGCCCCCTGTACAAGCAGTTAAGCATGCGCTAACATAAAGGAACAAATTTTGGACCTGCATTTTATATGCGATGCATCAATTATGTAATTATTTCAGCTAGCCGAATGTTGCATTTTATTAGAAATTGAGATTTCTCACGAAGGCCGGTTGCTACGGCAACACCTTCTTGACTTGATGTAGCGTCGTCCCACCGATAGGTTGATCGCGTCTCACGAGCATAGTTCGGCGAAATCACTCATGAGTCGACTCAGTCGGACTGACTCAGACTCAGATCGAGCCGTGAGTGTGAGTCTTAGTGAGTCCGGGTGGGTAATATTTTTGGGAGTTTGAGTCCGAGTGAGTCCAGTTGAAAAAAAAAATCGTGAATGTGAGTGCGAGCGAGTCCCGCTCAGGATCATCTTGTGAGTCTGAGTCCGACTGAGCCCTAAGCGCGAAATGTATTTCATGAGTGCGTCTGAGTGAGCACCACAATTTTTGCCGGCCTATGCTCACGAGTGTCCCTACTTAAGGCGTACATATCTCACATAATGGTAGCGATTAAGACAAATAGCTTGGAAGCGCCAGGACCTGTTCCAAGGCCAACCTCCGGAGTGCAAAATCATTAAGTCTCATCAAACAAGTAAATCGACAATCGGCGTACGCGTCCCGCGGCGTCGGGGACAACACGAGTGATGCAAAAGATCATCACGTGATTACCTCATCATGCGACGTGAGCATCACGTCACAAATCGTCAAAAATTTCACGTCATCGTGACGTCATCACGTGACGTATCTCGGTCAAAGGGGACTTATTATGGATGCAGTGCAAAACCAGGTGAGGTGCCTCCGATATGGAGGCAGCGCAATAGGCCGCGAGACCGAGCGGAGTCACAGCCTGGCGGCGACAGGATGAAGCGCGCCTAGTGTGGATTGCTCCCTACGTCGTCTGCCAGTCACGTCGTGTTTGCATGAGCGCGTACGTCATGCGTGACCTCAAGGGTGGATTGTTTCGTTATATTAGCATAAATGTAACTGTTTGTATGTATGCCAAACACGAGGTACAGAAGCATTTGATCTTGCTCGGCTATAAGTGCATTATAATACGATCAGTGAGTGCAACTATCGAAAGTGCTATGTATTGTCGCCGTACCTTCCGTTCGCCGGACTCATCTCAGTGTGGGTGCCGCTTTCTGGTTAAAGAACATCGTAAAGAGCACTTGGCATCGTCCCAAACATGAGGAGTATTAAGTAGTGTTTGGATGCAGTGTTCCAGTGACTCGGTCTAAAAGAAAAAAAAGTTCCAGGCCTGCGCGGAACGCGCAGCACAGTCACACCGAAAGCTGGAAGAGCGGCTTTTCTAGAGCATTTTAGACTATCTTGGGACTACTACTATCAGTACACTTGCATCGCACCCACTACGCCATAGATCATCATAATTTTTGTGTAGTGGGGAAGCGTCTACTCTGCCATTATTCGTCATTCTTCGGAAAACTGCGGTACCCGATACACACTTGTAACGCATTATGTGCACTTTGTTGATGCTGTGGCTGGCGAAGATGAAGAATTATACCTGAGGCTTTTGTAATGGGTTGGCGCATTCAACGACTCACTCGTTACGCAATTCGCATTGTGTGACTCCTGTTACTCGTTTTCGGCAAAATAAAGTTACTTTACTGTTCTGAAACGCTTTATTACACATTTTAACGCGATTCCTTACCCGACGTGAGGCCTGCATAAGGTCAGTTTGCAACGCAGTTTCAAGCACCGACGTAGAGAGAGAGAGAGCGTAGCTCAGTGGTACAGTACTGGGCTGCCACGCAGAGGGCCCAGGTTCGATTCCCATTCTGTCCTACGGAATTTAAATGCGAAGCTTTTCTTTGCGTACTGTAAGCACTTTTGCATTTCTATCTATCTATCTATCTGTCTATCTATCTATCTATCTATCTATCTATCTATCTATCTATCTATCTATCTATCTATCTAGCCGCCTACGTCTGGGTGCTCTCGTGATCGGCTCCTTAACTTGGGGTACACCAAAATTTGTATGGGAGGGTAAGAGATATTGACGAATATGTCTGGCTGGTCATGACATGAATAACGTGAAAATCCTGTCGCGTACGTCGTCAAACCCTTTCCTGGAGACACGTGTTGCTCATACCCGTATACCACGGGCTGCGGCATGCGGGTATGCGCCACAGCTGTTTGACAATTTATATCTACCCAGGAACGGCGAGGACAAACATTAGTAATTTAAATGCAACAGCGTTAAGAAAAACTGGCGTCGGCAGCATTGACCCGACGAATGCAAATAATAAATATCAGGGTCCCAGCAGGAATTGAACCCAAGCAATGTGCGTGGTAATGAAGTATTCAACCACAGAGCCACGCCAGGTCTCGGAACTGCTTTCGAAAAAGACCCTATGCAGCCGTAATGTTGGTGAAACACCAATTGTGGTTGCAGCGCTGGCTATCCAATTTTTTTAACATTACATATATACTCCTAATAGAATGGCGTCGGGTTAACGTCATTTGTATACTTAAGCACCACCCACTGTAGTTGGTCCACGAAGCACTATCCAGGTCTACCATCCTCGAAGCACAAGTGCTACGTATCAGTTTACCGCTTCTGGTGATGGTAATGGCCATGTTTCTGTTGGCATCGTTACGCGTTGTAAACAACTGGTTACATGAAATATATGCGACAGTTCAACATATATGTCTGTGCGTACAACATTTGTACATATCTTTAGCGTCATTTCGTAACGTCTCGCTCAATAAAAAAATTACAACCCAGTCACCTTGCCTCCGCATGCTTCGCATAACGTCGATTCCCATGGTACTTGGGATCTGCCGAATTTTTTTAGTTAGTTAGTTTTTCTTTTTTTATTTCCCGCGACAGTGGTTACGGACACCGGCAGCGGTGGCGGCGGCGAACAACTACGTCGCAAAAACGGCCTTTGTTGTGATCTCACGACAGCTTTCGCTGTAAAACGAGGCTCCATGTGATGCACTTTCGCGTTGTTGTTTGATGTATAACTGTGGCACTGTAATTTACATCTTATGCAATAAGCTTTATTTGGGAAAAAGACGTCTTTTTCTTGTAGGGTCCTGGTCCCACTACAGAGAATTATTTTTATCAAGTAAAATCTGACAGGTTCTTTGTCTCCTAAAAACAGAAAATGGAGTGACACGGAAGTGATACAGTAGAGTTGTCATGCGTAATTTGAACTTGGGTTCGAAATTTAAGCAGGAACACCATGTCCTTAGATTTAACCTCGCTTTAGAGAAACCAGATGTGTAAAATTAATTCAGTCGGCGTGCCTTACATTTATATCGTATCATCTGACGCAAGAGCTGCTTTTTTACATTATTTTGAGCATTTGTGTGACGTTGATAATGATTGGCGACAGGCAGCGGACATTAATCGTTCGAGAAAAAGCTACTTGTATCGTAAGATAAGCAGACCTTTCTTGAATCAATGTCATGCACCTAATCAATCGATGAAAGCTCTCTGCTGAATTATTTGCTTTTTGTACTGTTCCTTGAGCAAGAAAAAATTCGGCAGATCCCAAGTACCATGGGAATCGACGTTATGCGAAGGATGCGGTGGCAAGGTGACTGGGTTGTAACTTTTTTATTGAGCGAAACGTTACGAAATGACGCTAAAGATATGTAAAAATGTTGTACACACAGACAAATATGTTGAACTGTCGCATATATTTCATGTAACCAGTTGTTTACAACGCGTAACGATGCCAACACAAACATGGCCATTACCATCACCAGAAGCGGTAAACTGATACGTAGCACTTGTGCTTCGAGGATGGTAGACCTGGATAGTGCTTCGTGGACCAACTACAGTGGGTGGTGCTTAAGTATACAAATGACGTTAACCCGACGCCTGCCTCGTAGGAGTATATATGTAATGTTTAAAAAATTAGATAGCCAGCGCTGCAACCACAATTGGCGTTTCACCAACATTACGGCTGCATAGGGTCTTTTTCGAAAGCAGTTCCGAGACCTGGCGTGGCTCTGTGATAGAATACTTGATTGCCACGCAGATTGCTTGGGTTCGATTCCTGCTGGGACCCTGATATTTATTTTGCATCCGTCGGGTCAATGCTGCCGACGCCAGTTTTTCTTGAAGCTGTTGCATTTAAATTACTAATGTTTGTCCTCGCCGTTCCTGGGTAGATACAAATTGTCAAACAGCTGTGGCGCATACCCGCATGCCGCAGCCCGTGGTATACGGGTATGAGCAACACGTGTCTCCAGGAAAGGGTTTGACGACGTACGCGACAGGATTTTCACGTTATTCATGTCATGACCAGCCAGACATATTCGTCAATATCTCTTACCCTCCCATACAAATTTTGGTGTGCCCCAAGTTAAGGAGCCGATCACGAGAGCACCCAGACGTAGGCGGCTAGATAGATAGATAGATAGATAGATAGATAGATAGATAGATAGATAGATAGATAGACAGAAACGCAAAAGTGCTTACAGTACGCAAAGAAATGCTTCGCATTTAATAGTGCGCACGTGTTAAACGTTGCCGCATCGTTAAAGCGCCGTCGTGCGCGTAGCTTTCCTGACTAAACTTTTCAACTGTCGTACGTTTCATGGAAAAGTGAATAAGAAAAAAAAGCGCGTATGCGTTTTCGTGCCAACACTTGATTGAACTCATAGCCCAGAAATAAGGGCTTTGTTTCTTTTCTTTATTTTGGTGTAGATCTGAGCAAGAAGTATATAATTCAGTAGTTAAATCACCATACATCAGTGCGTAGTAGAGAGATCACAAGATAAACACGTACAAATAAACATAACACAACAAAAAAACGTGGTGTAGTACGAAAGCGCAGACTCTCACAAAGGGCGAGCATCTCTTGCATAGGCAAATTGCGTTTCTCTCCTTGGTAATAGTAACGTTCAATGTGTTTCGTGCATCAATTCGGCGATAAAAAAACCGTACATATTGCCATTAAGCTGTAGTCCACTCATTTTACTCGCCGACAATCGACTCAAACCGCTCACAACGAAGCGCTGCTGTGTGCATTTGTATAAGCGGCGCCAATCGCCTATCCACACTACCGTCACGACGGTGCTGGTGCCAAAGGTCGATCTCGCCGCCAATACCGCGTTAGGCACAAAAAAGTCAGTTTCGCCACTAGGGCGAAGCAATGAATGCGATAGCAAAAAATTAGTTTGTCACACGAAGAACAAGAAGCAGCTCGATACTTACAACGCGCCGCCGCAGCACAAAGAAGGATGCTCGAAAAGGACGCATAGGTATACACAGGACAAGCGTGAACTAACAACTGTCGCAGTTGTTACGTGTTTGTATTTGAGCAACGCGCTGCGAGTCTCCACAATGCAGAAGCCGACGCTGTTGTTGTTGCCTCTGACATAGCTCATACCCACTCAGGGGGATTGGCCAAGGATTGATTATATGATTATATGAATTTTGGACACTGTTTGATACTTCTTTTTCCTTTTAAACTGCGGCACGTGGAATGACCCCTCTGCGTCTCTTGCCACGCGGGGGCGTCTGACGCCAAGTGTGCCTCGTCTTCTTTTTCCTTCTACATCATGAGTGGTACAGAACGGAGCCACTTTTTCGTGCGCATCTCAAGGGCAATTTTCAGTTTGAAAGAAACTGTAAAAGCGTTGCGTGATAGAAAACACGCTCAAGCTGTTCCGAGATCTGTGTACCGCGAGCGGCAAATGGTGCATATGAAAAGCTCGCCGTTATATCTCTGGCACGAGCATGGCCTGTGGCTGTGTTGGCTAGCGCAGCAGGCTGCGGAGCGAGGGGTCGCAGGGTTGAATCCCCGGTCAGGTGGTTTGGAATTTTTTCTACTAATTAATTTTTCTTTATGCCTTTTTTATATATACACATACATATACACATCCGGGACATGACGGCGTCAACAGACGGCGACGGCGAAAATCAGCCGAGAGTGTCCATATAATTGCTATCGCAATAAAACTTTCGGAGGTTGGCGGGGCAAAATCCGCAAATAGATCCGCCGAAAAAAAAAAAACAGACGGTAGCTTTCGCCTTCGAGCCCTCTGTTGAATGCGTGATAGACGCTGTGACTTTTTTGTTTTATTTCTTTATACCGGTGACCGTGTTATGTGACTGACCGACGGCCGTTCCGACAGATTTCTCGTGCGGTCGGCAAGGAAATGTTTGGTAATTAAAAATAAAATACATGGGACGTATATGACAACCTTCAGTGAACCACATCGGCGACAATGTACGTGGGCGAATAGTGACACGATTTTCAGGTGTCTTTCTTCAGAGAGTCGGACACTTCACCTGCAGGACGCACGTTTTTTCGCTCCTACTTTCTTTTTTCCCTACTCCGCGTCCTCGAGCTCGTATTTTTGCATTTTTTTTCTTTTCTACCGCGACTTCGCGCCTCTTGCGCGCAGCCCTTCTAAGGGCTAATGATGTCGCAGACGCAGAAGGTCCTCCAGGACTTCTACCACCAGGACGTGGCTATATTGGCATCGCACCACAAGCGGGTTACCCGCGAAAAGCTTCAGAGGCTGGCAAAGGCGGCCACTGAGCAGGCCGTGCTGGAATAAGAACGGCAGCAGCAGCAGGTACAAGCAGTCGCGGCAGCCAGCCGCAAAACAAAAAAAAAGATGCCCCCCACCTCCCCGAAGGGAATCGTGAGGAAATGCGAATGCATATCGCGCGCGCTTCACTCCATTTATATATGGTGGTTGTGATTCGAAGAAGGAAAAGGCGCCTAATTTCAGCAGCCCGGTCGGGAGTACGGCGCAGCGCCTGTTTTTTTTTGTTTTTTTTATTTTTTTTATTTATTTACATTTTTTTAATTATTTTCATGTTTTTCTTTATTTTTTTATGTTTTTTCTTTTTTCTTATTTATATATATATATATATATATATATATATATTTGTTTTTTTTTTTTTTGGGGGGGGGGGGGGGGGGGGCGGGGTTTGAAGATCGATGGTTCCGGCTCGGAATATGATTGAAGAAAAGGATGCACGTACGAAATGTTTTATTAACGTTTCGGCTGGTGGACCAGCCTTCGTCAGAATGAAGGGAGTACATCTTGAAGGCACTATTTATATGGGTGTAGTAACACACTCTTGCGCAGTACACTACAATAAGACCCACTGCGCATAGAGAATAACGTGATAGAGGCACTTCGTGAAACAAAAATAAACAATACTGTGAATAGCAATAAAAATTGGCCGCGTATCTGCGTGCTTCGCTGCAAATGTCATCGAAAGACGATAGTCTTCTGCCGGTCTCATCCGCGGCCACCTGTGATGCTGTTCTCGACCATTTCCGTCCTGGCATGACCAAGCGTCTTCTCGCCGCAAGCGCGGTGTTTTTGGCAGCGTGTAAAAAGCTGAGAAGGCGCGCAGAGCGACCACGAAAAGAGATTCTCTTGTTTGCAGCGACGAGGGCAGACTGCGCCAGCTATCGCGCGGCGGATGAAACACGCGGCACTTCGCGCGACCTCGGAGATAGACGACGGCTCTTCGCTTTTGCAAGGCAGCCCGCATTTTCAGCGCAGCCTAAGAAACACTAGGGTCTTCAGAATTAAGTATCTATGTATTTTCTATAAAAGAACACACCACTTAATACTTCCGTATTGTTGTTGCGCCTCAGATATGCGTAATATTTGCTTTTTTGATCGACAATGTTCACAAGTATGCACAAAAACGACTGATCAAGTTGGCTGGGCGTTCAGAAAGCAGTCAAACTTTGGCCAGCCGCTGAATCGTGCGACGTGCCGACAAACAGAGAAACAGCCAGACGGACAGACAGACAGACAGACAGACCAAAATTTCTCCGTTTAGGTATCCCAAGAAAGACTATCGTCTTTAAAATACAAATATCGTTCAACACAAGAAACCGCGTCACTGGCCAGTGAGATACCGCGACACATAAACAAAGCACTCTACATCAGATACATTGGCGCTTGGGGAAGGCCTACAGAGGAAAAAAACGAGAGCAATCTATGATGCAATAAAAAAAAATCCGGACAGCATGAACGCAGAAACAAACACGAGCGCTTTTGTACCAGCATGGAGGCATGCACTGTATGCTATGCAAGCACGCCCGCCAGCTTTCCCGCATTTTCGTTTGAACCTCTGGAAACCGTGTCGAACTTGTGAATTCAAAATGACTCTCGCACTTCGCGCTTATAATGTGACGTGAATCCGGATTCTAAAATGGTCGCCCTAAATGATTCAAATGTATGTCCTGTGATGGCAGCGTGTTTAGATATCGGCAAATGAAGCATAGAGTGTATATGCGCCTTATGATTATTGAAGCGGTACCGAAATGCATTTGCGGTTTGGCCGATATACTGCAACTTACAGATAGAGCACTCCAGTAAGTAAATGACGTTTTCTGTCTCGCATGTGAAATCGCCACGAATGTTCAAGTAAAAGTCATTAGCAGTGCTTTTAGCCACGGTGGTGGTCATCATCTGAATGCATACTTTGCATCGAGGTTTGCCACAGGGATGTCAACCCTCGTGTGGAACATGGTTGTGCCTGACTTTGGAAGACGTGAGAATGTCCTGCAAATTTCTACCACGCCGATACACGGCACGGGGTGGTTCTGGAAAAACTTTCTTGAGGTGCTCGCTTTGAGTCAGCATGTTCTAATGCTTCCTCAGAATAGATGCTACATTAGGCGCAGACGCACTATGCGTGAGCACAAGGTTAGCATTACTGGGGCTAGGGGGGCGTTTTTCTACGTCTACAAGGCTTTGCGGTCAAGCTTATCTGCGCGTGCCACTGCGTCGTCGATTATCTGAGCGGGGTATCTCTGCTTTTCTTCAATCATATATATATATATATATATATATATATATATATATATATATATATATATATATATATATATATATATATATATATATATATATATATATATATATATATCAGGCAAGTATTTTCAGTGGATCCAGTGTTTCATAAAAATTGGCTTGAGCGAACGAACGTACAAAAACTTTTATTAGTTCCAACGTTTCGGCCGGGGTCCGGCCTTCGTCAGGGAATACAATGTATACGTTGAATGTGTTGCTTATATATACAAAGGGGGGCCCCCAAACACGTGTCTAACTAGTATCTATTATCGCACATATATCAGACAAGTCAGCATAGGTAAAAGTGCGATGTGATATAAACATGACTACATGTAAAAAATGATGTCCGGCGAAGTCGGCGCAGCAATAAAGGGAATTTTCACACAGTCACGAAAAGGAAAAAACGTGATAACATGGGTGATTATGTACAGGGATGACCATAGGCGTGCGCACGGAGGGGGGGGGGGGGGCAGAGGGGCGAGAAGGGGGGGGCGCAAAGCCAGCCTTATACATTGTAGGGGGGGGCGACAGGGGGGGGCGCAAAGTCAGCCCCATACATTGACGTAATAGGGAGGGGGGCGCTGCGACGAACCTTCGCCCCCCCTGAAGGGGAACCCTGCGCACGCTTATGGGGATGACATTGAAGAACAATGCGTTAAGGGGGGGATGGAGGGCAAAATTGACTAAAAATGCGACTTTTCAATTTTCATAGCACGATATTCCTGCATTACTGAGAAGTGCTTCCACGAAGTCGCGCCTTTTTACGCGCAGTGGAAAGCGTTTAAAAATGGCCCTAAACGCGCCTTATCCCGTGACTGCACCGCGGCAACTCGAACTTTAAATGGCGTTTTCTCCAAACACTACTTTTCGTCAGAAAAGGAATATTTTCTCTGTAACCACTCCAGCTATCAAGTGCAAACTTTTGTGACTGCTTTCTGAATAACGTGCGCCCTTTCTGAAGCAAAAAAAGTGGCGTAGCGACCAGAATTAAATTTTTAAAAAAGTTTTTCTTTAAGAAAAAAGCCCTAAAATGCTAGCCATCAAACATCTGAATTTTTAACTAAAGAATGGTCATGCCTACAATTAATATTTTGGTTCAGAAGGATACCCTGGGCACATGTAATAACCAGAAGAGATTTCACCATTTTACATGCAAAATATTTTTCACAAATGTTCCTTCAAAAAAATAAAATTAGCTAAATTATAATTTTTTTGTTATTTTCAGAATGGCTTTGTATTTTATAGCCAAATTAAAAAAACGTGTAGTAAAATCTCCATTCAAGGCACTTGCAAAATTTTGTGGTGTTTGCTTGAAAAATAACAGAGCGATGGGCAGTAGTAGTTGCACAGCTGTCTTTGCTATCCATCCCCCCTTAAAAGAACTCGATGAAATAACAAGAAACATGTGTAAACACCAAATAACAATGCGCTAAAAGAACTAACAAGAAACAGGTGTAAAGCAACGAAAACAGCAATCTAAAGCAATCATATGTGAAACGTTTGGCAAAAGTGATGATGGGATTTGGAATTAAAGCAACAGCTAAGTTTAACTGTGATACATATGACACTCATGAAAATGGAACTCACCCTGTTACCCACGTTTTTGTTATATCCAGAGAAATGTAGCGATGCTGAAGCACTCAGGGTAATGGAATAAACGTATTTATTAAAGGGGGGCGAACTTGTGCCCACAACTCAAGTGACTGCGATAGTAGAACTGCGCGTCAGTCGAACATTAAAGATGTCCTTCCGCTGACTTCTTCTTCCTCTCCCCGAGAAGTCCCGAGCGCGTGGCGCATGCGAGCCGGGTCCGGCCAGGTGCTCGTGCCATGGCGGTCTCTGCGCGGTACGACAACACGGCGCGCACGCCTGTCCTGTGCGCCCGGTGACGGGCGCGTTATTTGAATGCGGGCAAGATGTCGCGGCATAATCCCCCTCCTCATACGCATCGTCCCGATGCGTCAGGCAATGAAAAGATTCCTGGTGGGCGTCACTCGTTTTCGGATGATCTCTCATAGTAGGGCTTCATGCGGACTACATGTACGACCTCTGTGGGATTGCGGCGTCTTGGGCTCCCGTGTCCAGCGGATTTGACTTGGTAAGTCACGTCACTTACACGATGCAGTACTTCGTAAGGGCCGAAGTATCGGCTAAGAAGCTTTTCAGAGAGTCCACGGCGGCGCACTGGGGTCCATATCCACACTTTGTCACCGGGCTGATAATGCACTTCACTACGTCGCTGGTTGTACCGGCAGGAGTCGATACGCTGTTGGCGGCGTATTCTGTATCTCGCCATCTGTCGTGCTTCCTCGGCTCTTTGCAAGAAATTGTCTAAGTCAGGTGGATTGCTGGTTTCTTCATTTAGTGGCAACATGGCATCCAATGGGGTGGTTACTGTTCGGCCGAATACAAGTTCGAATGGTGCCACTCGTGTTGTTTCTTGAACGGCTGTATTATATGCGAAGGTGATGTAAGGCAATATTTCATGCCACATTTTATGCTCAGCATCGACATACATTGAAAGCATGTCAGTGAGAGTTCTGTTGAGGCGCTCCGTTAGGCCATTTGTTTGAGGATGGTATGCCGTAGTCCTTCTGTGATCTGTATGTGTCATTCGCATCAGACATTTCATTAGGTCTGCAGTAAAAGCGGTTCCACGATCCGTAATAACGACGACGGGCGCACCATGCCTGAGGACTATGTTGTTGATGAAGAACTTGGCAACTTCGAAAGCTGTGGCGCTGTACAGAGAGTCAGTCTCAGCGTAACGGGTGAGATAGTCAGTGGCTACTACTATCCACTTTTTGCCTGCAGTCGATGTCGGAAAAGGTCCTAGGAGATCCATCCCGACTTGTTGGAATGGGGCATCCGGCGGGTCTATTGGCTGGAGAAGGCCTGCAGGTTTCACGGACGGAGTTTTGCGCCTTTGACATTCCCGACAAGTTTTGACGTAGTGCTGCACTGATGCTAGCAACTTTGGCCAGTATATATATATACGTGCGAGCGAGCGGACGGGAGAGTGTGGCGCAGGGGAGGAGAGAGCGAACACACCTCCTCAACCTATCCTCCTCTCCGCGGACAACGCCGGACAACGCCGGATGCCTGACATAGCCCGACTATGAAATGCATTCGCATTTAAAAGAGAAAGTCAAAGGCGGCCGAAAAAGAAAAGAAAGGCCCCCTCCCGGCTAGTCGAATCGCCCGCTACCTCCGTGGCAGCCACGACCACAAGCACCAGCCCGGCAGAAGCCCCGGCGGCGCTTTTAGACACATCAGTCCAGTCTAACCCAAGCAGGACGCCAGAGGAGCAGATGGAGAAACATGCCATCACATCCATCGGCAACTGGCTGAAACAAAATGCCAGGGAGGCGGCTTCGTCTGCCCCCGACACCACCGCGCCTGCTGGCGCATCCAGCGAGGAACTCTCGCCTCGCTCGACCACTTTGTCCACCCCTCTCCCTCATTCCCCGGCCGCTGCTGACACGGCGCCCGCCCCCACCGTCGCAAAGCCACCTTCACCGGCCTCAACTGCCGCAACCCCAGTGCGCGAGCCCTTCGTGCAGACCAACGTGCCTCCTCGCCCACCCCAAGATGAGCGCGCCCAAGAAGAACCGCGCGAAAACACCAGATATGCTGCTCTTCCGACCGATCGGAAAGGGAAACTTTCTGGCCGTGACGAGAGAAGCGATCGCGGCTCATCTCTCCGAATTTCATGCAACCCGACGCGTGCGGGTGAACTACGAGCGCAATCTGGTTGCGGCGGACACACATCCCACCTCTGACTTGTCCCAACTACTTCTGGTTGCGGTGATCTGTGGGGTGAGGGTGCGGGCTAAACGCCTGCTCAGCAACACATGTGTTGGCGCGCTTTACGGCGTTCACACGACTATTGACATCGAGGACCTCGCCAAGAACATCTCTTCGAGCGCTGTCTGCGTCGCGGCGACAGCCACACCTCGGGACCGTGCCCTGCAGAGCACCCGCGCTGCATCAATTGCAGCGGCAACCATCCAGCGAACGAGCAGCGCTGCCCGTGCTAGCAGATCCAGCGCAAGGCCGCCGTCATCATCGCCTTCTCGGATGGCCCCATGACACGCCGCCAAGCTCTGGAACAAGCCAGGACCGCTGTGAACAAAAATAACAAGCGTGGCAGTGCGATAGAAGAAAAGGAAGGTTTGGGTTTGGGCTAG